>JAVQJF010023701.1:0-27375 GCA_036023855.1 Gadopsis marmoratus | reverse complement strand
TTTTACTTAAAATGTAAATTACCAAAGTGTGAATATTTCATTATAAATGTAATTAAAATCAGAATTGTGAAGGCTGCTATATATTTACTTAATCTTTTAACTTTTATTTTACGTATACTTTAATTAAATAATTTTTTTTATTAATTATTTAAATAAACTAAATTACATCATCATGGCAGCCATTTTACATGCAGTAAGAAAAAATAATACACTACATTCATCTTAAATATTATAGAAATATTACTGCTACAATGCTATCTACATATGATAGCATTATTTTTATATTCAGTTTTTATTGCACCAACAACACCAAAGCAAATTCCTTGTACGTGAAAAACCTACTTGGCAATAAACCTGTTTCTGATTCTGATTCTAATAGTATGAAACCCTGCATTTAAGTATCCTGTATCATAAAAACATGTCTGGGATTTGTAGCAAACAAAATCCCCTGAAAATTGTTTGAAATTAAGTTACGATGATTTGAATTGTGGAAAATCTTCCTTCCTCCAAAGACTTACATGCATTAGGCGTGGTACCAACATGGCGGCAGTGTTGACGCATCACTCCAATAAACAGCAGCGGCCAATGAGGCAGCCTATAGAGACATTTGTCATATTCTGAAAACCACGCCCACCGGAGGGGAAAAGAAACACTTACAAAATGCCTGCAGCTAGCTAAAACCGCAAAGAGCGACAGATTGTTTTCCCCTCAGGTGCGCTCTGAGCCCAAAGGGGAGGCTTTTAAAGTTGTGATTGGGCCAGCCCAGTGTCAATTTAAGATAAAAAAAAAAAATGGGCCGATCTAACTGTTTTATGGGCCGGTCAGACATAGTGATGGGTTCATTAACTGGACTTAATTCACTAGCTCCCTTTATTTTTTGAGTCAGTCGTTCATTTCTTACAGGGGTGCGGTTCAAATACTACTAATTTCTGTCCAATTTGTCCAAAGTTGTTTTTATTTAAACACCTTGGAAGAGCTGTAAGGTTTCACAGATCCCCACTGTGTGAATTACATACAGAGTAGGATAACATTTATCGTAAAACCCACAGGCTCATATTTCAGCCACAGCCTTGTGTTGTCCTCAGATTAATATTTCACTGCTGCCCGGCTGGATGATCTCCCTGCCCTGCTCAAGTCAGTCCCGTTCTTCATCTCTCTTCTCAGATATACTATGTCGGACCACGTGATCAAATGGAGCTCCATTAACCTCTTGTCTAATAGCTCCGTCTGTCTGGGCAGGCTAACGAGTGAAAGTCAGAGCCGTTAAAAGGCTCAGGCAAAGCTAGCTACTCCCAGATGGGAGACTAAATGCTGGCTGGCACATTTCAAGCTGTAACCAAAACCTGAAGTGTTATTTAAACAAAAGCTTTGCTCTTTGTTTCAAGCAACTGCAGCCAGGCTGCTGTAGTTTTGTTTTACTGAAGTAAGGCAAAGTGTAAAAAACTGTGTTGTAGCACTGCAGCTCCTCTATGGTACATTATACCAAGGGGTTTCCAGCACATTAATTAAAGCACATGTGAAATTACAGCTTTTACATGTGAAATATTATAAACCACATAAGTGCCAATATCACGTCATAAGTAGTAACACAAAGTTACGTGAGTGAGAGAGACACTTTTTCTGGAAAAAAATGTTCCAGTGAAACGTTTCAAATACTTCAAACAGCACAAATACAATTCCAATCTCCTGTGTTGTGTTGGTGTAGAAGCATACATCCCAGACAGCTAAATCTGGAGAAATAAAAGCAAAAAAGGAAGTTTTATTTAGGAGCAGTTATTGAATTACAGGCCTCTATAAAATTAAACTGCCCCTACTAAAGTGGAGTGTTAGAGCTATGTGACCCCTGTTGATCCCAGATCTGAATGAGCTGTTGGAAAGCAGGATACATCCTGACACCTTGATATCTGCTCAGTGCAGAGATGATGTGCTGTCTGAAAAGCTTCTCATAAATCGTAATCCTGTGGTGGCGCTCTGCCAGGCCGATCAATAACAGTTGGGAGGACGTACACTGATAACACATGACTCCTTCTATATTCACAACACTGCTGTGGGAATTTGTCAGATTTCGTTAGCAAACTTAAGTCTGTAAATTTTGAAAATTCAAATGTTTCATCGCATATTCTAAATAAAGATACATTGTGTTGCTTAAGTGTTGTCAAGATCCAAATGTATACTGCCAGATTAAATGTCAGTCTAATTTTCTCATATTAGTCAATAAGGGCTCATTAGAAAGGAGTAAAAGCAGATCTGCAGATGTAAAACCACTCCAAAGCATTCACAGGCTAGTTACTAGCTGCTATTAAGATGGATTAAATTGCTGCTAATAGACAAAGCTATTCAATCCATTGACAACTATGTAATCTTATTAGTTGGCTGTCAGTGTAATGCACAGGTAGATACTGATGGGACTGAAGACAATGTGCACATTGTCATTAAGAGCTGATGACCTGCTTATTGCTTATGTGCTGATGCTATTGATTGATTTTGGCAGAAGCAAGCTCCTTACAGCCTCAGGGACAGTGTTTCCTATCAGAAGATGTGTCATTAAAGCACACAGCACGAATGAAACTCATGCAGAGACATGCTCAAGAATCACCAAGGTACAGTACACGGCAACTATTAATTGTGGTTGGCATGATAACAAATACACCTCATTATCAAGAAAACACAATTCAAACTACTAGAGTTTAACTAAAAACAGAGTCCAAAGCAGTCCTGGATGTGGGCACGGCGGAGCTGTAGAAAGGAGAATAATACAGTGAGATTGCCAAGAATTAGTTAGCTCTGTTCAGCTGATGAACTACAAACGTCAACATGAAGGAACAGACTGCCACTTTACTGACAAAAACATGGATCTAGAATACTATTTGAAGCAAGCGATTTTGTATTGATTCACTGTGAAATCAGTCCATCTCCAGATGAGCCGAGTCGCATACTGAGCACAGCACCTCTTATATTTGCAGGGAATGCTGGGAAAGCAAATGGTGGAGCCCCAGCTGCACTGCAGTTTTTGACATTTACAAGACAAATAATGTATTTCCAGACATGAATACATGCAGTGGGTCCTTTTAGAAGAGAACACTGTGCATCACCCAGGCAGAAACAATGCCACAGCTGATGAGTCTGCATTTTGAGAAAAGGAGCCGGACCTCAGCAACCGAGCAGCAAAAACCTCATGTCGCATCACTGTCGCATTACCTCACCAGCTGCTCTAGCTTCTGACAGCACAGCCTGTGTGATGACTAAGGCCAGTACGGGCCTGACAATGATCTGAAGTCTCCCTGAAATCTGTTCACAAACTGCCAAGTTCAGTAGAGCTTCATAAGCATACAGACCCTGTCTGCCAGCCTTGCATCACTGTCAGGGACAAGGTTGCTTGATTTGTCCCAATGTGACTTGAGAAATATCCTCAGGGAAATCTGAAGGAGGTAGTATCTTCCACCTGACTCTTTGTCCAAATAAGTAGAAAGCTACCACAGGGATAAGTCATGTTAAAGCCAACACTTGGTTGAGAACAATTTAAATAAAGTTTTACTTGTATAGCACCATATAATAACAAAGTTATCTCATAGCACTTTTTCATGTAGAGCAGGTGTAGACCGACTCTTTATGTACAGAGACTCAACATTTCCCACCATGAGCAGCACTAGGAGACAGTGGCAAGGAAAACTCCCTTTTGACAGGTAGGAAACTTAAGCAGAACCAGAATCTGGGTGGGCGGTCATCTGCCTTGACCGGTTAGGGGGAAAGAGAGAGAGAGAATGAGAACACAGAGCAGCACAGTACAGTTCCACACACAGATGTAAAGCAATAGTAGTAGCAATGGTACTGATGTTCATGTTATTAAAAACAATAGTAGTAGCAATACAATAATAGTAATATTAATAACAAGAGCAGCAATGGTATACTATTGGGCAGACCACCATGAATGATTTCCTGATTTTTGATCTATTGATACAGTCAACTAATTTCTTCTCTTTGAATAACAAGAAATAAAAGGCTGCATTTGAATGAAATTTGCTGTGGATATTCATTGTCTCCAGAAGATGAATTGTCTCGTTTTCAGAGACCCCTCGCCTTTCCCTTATACACTTTCTACTGAATTCAAGAATCAGTGTGGATTGCCATGAAAGGTTCTGAGGTCAATCATGCTCCCAGAAGATGAACCCTTTCCATTTCAACCACTCCATGAGCTTTCCTCTAATTCCACCCTCAGGCCAAACGTTTCAACTTCATACCATAGGGATTAAAAACAGTAGTTTGCATATACAGTATATGTTAGTGTTACTTGTTAGGAGGCTAAATTGTTCATTTAACATCCAGTGTATCTGATACAAACACAGCATATTACTGCTAAAAACTCAGAGGTGTGAATAGTGTATATGCTGAGGCAAGGTCAGCCAAGTAAACCTACATGATGATTTTAACAGTCTTGTTGTCTTTTATTCACCTATTGAATTAGTATTAAATGAGATGAACGGTCAGACCTTGTGGTACAAGTAACTAATTTTGCTGCAGTGCAACTGGACGATTATGGACTCTACGGACTGCACAAGGATGATGAATGACTGTAAGAAGGTTGTGACTGGCTGGGGAAATACCTTCAGGCCTGAGGCCCAAGCAGTAAAATAATGCTTCATATATTCAGTCTGCTATATAATAGACAAACCTGAAAGAGCCTTCAGTTCAATAGAACATCCTTGAACATCAATGTTATCTAGTATCTCCAAAACTCTACACTTAAAAGAAACATAAAATAAACACATTTCCTTTCAACCTTGTTTCTGTGTATTAGTCATAAAGCCAGGTTTACGTTTGGCTTCCACTGACATACACACATTTTGGCTGAGATACGTTCAGTTCCCTCCTCTGTGTGCAGGAAGCCTCAGGGTCACCACAAAAGCTCATTCAGCTTTTAAAGTTCCAGATAGCTAAAATGACTTTCATGAGGTCCATTGCTGAGGAAATGCAACAAAGAGGGTCAGAGGTTCAGCCTACATCTGCTTTGGCCTGGCAGCAGCTCCACTACAACCACAGAGTCTCACGCCGGGTGTATTTGTGTAACTGAATGCTGAATGAAAATGTGAACCAGGTAGAGACAACTATTGTTTTTTTTTATACTTTAATAAGTGAAAATTGTTTTCATTTAGTTCAGTAGGCAATGAGATAAGGAGCTTCCTCTCCTTCAGCTAAACAAACATCCACACTGCAACTGTTCCCAAATCTGAAACCCTAATGCATATAACACAGACTGGATGTTTTCTAATCAGAATATCTGAGTTATATTTAAACCAACCAGTAAAAAATTAATAAATAATTTAATGCCTAATAATGTTGTGCTTCTAAAGAGACACTTTGATTAACTTGAGAGCTGAAAGCTCAGATAACCTAGATTTTCTTAACTTTCAACCACATCATCTTCACTGAATGGAGCTATCTCAGGTGTCATCATGTTGATTCTTCCCAACCCTATCACCAGACAAGAACCAATGAAAACCTTTTAAAAAACCTTGCATTCTACAATATCTGCGCCTTGAAACTGTATGGATAAAGTAAAGATAAGATTATGATTATGGTAAATAAACTAGGGGTAGGCAATAAACATGGGGTTACATTTAGACATAAAAAAGCCACTGCCCTGACCACCCAGCACTTACTTTCTGCCTTGTTACATAAAGGGCACAGCTCTTGAGGTGATGTGGGAAATTGTCATAATTTCTAAGGATACTGGAGACCTTTTTATGACAATGTGAGTATGGGATATGAAAAAGGGATCACTTTGGATGATGTAGATGGATATCAGTCCAAACAATCAAATATGGGCAAATAAGTGTGGTGAGCCACTAATTGCATAGGTTTTTTTCACTAGAGTAAATTTTGTTTGTGAAAGTTTTCTTTTGAAAGAGTACTTCACTGATTTAGAATTACACACCTACATGCAGTTGTCTCTCTCTTTCCTTTTGCCACTGTGCCCCAGAAAGAGTAAAAGCTCTGCATGGGATCATTACTGCAAAACCAGCAGGGGGGCACTTAAGTTCATTAGCATTTTAATTCCCACCAAGGAGTTGTTGTGTGCTCACACAGCCACCAGGTGGCATCTGTGAGGGAGGTGGAGCTCATGAAAATGCCTCTGGGATCCCCACTTTCTGTGCAATGGTAGTCCTGCAGTACAATGCACGTTACTGCACAAGGCACAAATAATGTCAACTGTAGTTGACAGGCTTTCCGTCAGTATATTAAAGTAAACCTAACTCACTAAAACTGCATCATTTTTGAAGGGAGTTCGTGGACCTTCTCTCCCTGTGTGACAAAGGAGTACCTTGGCATTTCCGTTTTTTGTATGTAGTTTTTATAGCCATCACACAACAGCAGGGAGGATTAGGGTGAATTGCTGATTCAGTAGCATCGTATTCATACCGTTCAGTGTTTTCTGGGACATTTTCCTCATTCAAGTGAATAGCCAGAATGTTCAAAAATGGACACATTTTCACACTTTTGAGATTTTTCAACTCTATCTACTTATTCATACGTTTCCTTAGAAACTCCATTCAAACTTTCAAGTGGTCCACATCTTTCATACATGTTGGGGATTATTCAACTTTCAAATTCCAGCTTTTAAAAATATTCAGCTTTGTTTGAAGTTTAGTTATAAATGAGTGAGAAGAACCATCAAATGCACTGACCTCATCCCAGTCATACATAGCCTACATTTACGTAAAAACCGTTGAAACTTCAGACCAGTCACAATACTTTCTCACATTAAAGTTTGATGCATTTTTCAGATCTTCTCAGAATTGTACATTAGTGTGTATGGGATGGAATGTTAGAAGCCACAGTGGGTGACTTCACAAGCAGAGTGGAGAGGAGCTGTAAGATTTTCAAGAACATTTCTGCTGGTTAAAGACATGTAAGTATGGAATCAAACAGACTTACACATTTGGCAGTTTGAGTGACAGGAGTGCCAAGCATCTACCCCATAGACTTTCTAACTTGCTGTAAGCCTCACTCCACTCATTCTTCATGGGGATTTCAAAAATGGATAAATAACCATAAGCATTTCTATTGAATCATATATAAAATTAAATCTGATTAAAATCTAATGTCTTCTTATATGTAATATGTGTGAGCGCAAATATGCCCTGGTCAGTGCAGCTGACTTTATCTTCTGTCGCTAATGTGTGTAATTGAGCTGCACAATATCATGACTCATGGGCTGCTCTGTTTTGTACATCAATGCCTGATTATTGTGTGTGGATTTGGTGTGAGATGAGTGATTCTTAACGACTGGCTACTATAGAGCACCTCAGTTCAGCAGGCTCTCTCTCACAATTAGAGAGCAGAAACATTTTTTTTAATTTACCACTAACTTGTGAGTTTATTTTTGTTTTTATGTAATATTTTTTATTAGAGACGGTGGCAGACTGTCTTGCTCTCTCCCCTTCTCCTTCTGCAGCTGTCATGACAGATGCATTGTCTCCTGATCTGCTCATGGCATGAGCGTCCATTTGAACTTTACTTAAATGCTTATTCACAACAGCACATTTGCGCTGTAAGGAGACACTGTGCCCTCTCTGCACTACATTATGTCAACTTAAGAAACACAACGTATGCTGTGAGTATGAGTGAGAAAGGTCATCTGAAGGGAAAATGAGTGAGGAGCGTGGCCGAGTCCGTTTGTCAGATAAATCATGTTTCACTGTGTATGATAAAAGTGCAATGAGATTGACTGAGATTGTGTAATGGTGATGGAAACACATTTTCTCCCATCAGAGGTGAGAACAATGAGGTGTACTGCACAACGGAGAAGTGTGAAGAAAGCTATTGAGGGACTGCGGTACGTCCTAGCAGATGAGAGGTGAATGAAAAATGGTGGCTAGAAGCTGCAAGAGAGGTGACAGACGAAGCAGAAAGTGAGAGTATCAGTTGTTAAAGAGAGACAAGAGGGGAGCAGAAGATGTCAGCTGATCTCTGCATTGGACCTGACATACAAACACTCTTCAAGTGCTTTCACAATCATGCCTCTCTGTAGGCATAAAGCCTCTTAGAATAATCCTGGTTTATTGCAACTTGGGTGTTCAGTTTTGTAGTTTTGTTATATTAATTTGCTGAGTTCTGGGAACACTGACATCACTGCAACAAGGTCTGAGGGGGCTACAAGCACAAGCAGTCAGACGTCCAGACAGGTTGTAAATATACCAACTGTTTATCCAGATTTAACCACTTTATTTGGAGTTAAACCTTAAAGTGAGTGTACATGAAATGTTTCTAATAATCCCTCGTTGCACTAATACTTAGTTTTGGATGTGCAAGTAAAACATTATGTCTATAGGCAATGTTTTTGAGAACAAGACAGACCTTTTCATACTTTAGATCGAACTGACATGTTAGCATGATGAGCATCAGGACTCCCTTCCAAGGTTCTGTCCATCATGCACGGCACATGTTGTCATGCTCTGTCTGTGTGTAAGGTTGTTTCCTGTTTCCTGTTGCCTGTCTTGTGCTTTCTGGGTTGTGTGGTTTATTGCCTTAGTTCTCCTGTGTTTGAGCCTGTGTCCTGTCTCAGCCACCGTCATGTTCCCCTGATTGTTGAAGTGTTTTCACCTGTTCCCCTGTGTTCACCTGTTGCTCATCCCCTCGGTAGTGTCCTGTGCATTTAACTGCGTTCAGTTCAGTGGTTCGCTGTCGCGTCATTGCTACATGTTCGTTGTGGTGTAGGATGACGCGTTTGTTTCCCCCGGACTCTGGATTTGCCTTGTTTCACTTGTCACGTCACATTCCTACCCACCTTACCAGTTGTAAGTATATTCCAGTTTATTCAATAAAGCACTTGTTCCACCCAAACTGTCTGCACTTGGGTCCCCCCTCCTGCTGCATCATGCCATGTCATAACACATGTAACTATCCTATTTGAACAAAACCTGCCATCTGAACTTGCTACAACTTGTTTCTTTATTATGGCTGCATTGATAATGGTTGATAGGGCTGCATCAATCTGTTTCTTTGGCCACTTTGAGGCAGAACTCCACAACTAGCTGAAAATCATTGATGGCATAACACAAGTTTATACGGTATGATGTGTTAAACGGTTGTCGTCTTACACTTCCAGCATACACAGAGCTGTAGTAGGGTTGCTTGTGTCCACCTAATTCCCTGGAATCAGGGCTGACAAGAGAAGTGAGACTGAACCCAAACAATGAAGTTCTTGGCATTAAAAACTAAATGATGAACTGAAAGAAGCTAAAATGTTCTGTAGAGCTTGGGGAACTGCAGAGTTGACTCTAATTGTCTGTGGGTTTATCATTATGAATGATCCCTTTCACATTACACATTGTGATTTGATCCATTGTTAATGCTCAGTGTTTCACAACTCAAAATATCTGCTCAACTTTAATTTAAGTCTACATTATTCTGCAATGGATCTGCTCCACACATGGGGAATCCCCCCATTTTGGGAACCTCTGCTCTTTCACCACAGGTGGTAAAGAGCCAGAAAATGTGATGCTAATGAGGTTAGGATTCTGTGTGGCGCACTCAGTCATTGCTGTTTCAGTGACACTTTCCCTCTTAAGTTTCAATTTGTCACTTTCAATGTGCAGTGCATTTCCCACTGGCACCAAGATTTAATTTAGACTGGTAGGGTCTATTTACAATATCTCAACTGCAGAGCAGACACCTTTCAAAAGAAATTCTCACTGTTACACTTTCCCGAGGCCACACTTCTAGATTTCTATCTTAAATACATATCTTCCTGTTTGTCATAAAACCATTCAGGCTTTTGATGTATTGTTAGATTTGCGTATTTTAATATGCATTCACAAAATAGGTTTGAGCAAAATTATCTACATTGCAATCAAAATATGGTTTATTGCAAAACATTTTTTGCTTGCACATCCAAAGTTCTGCTTGACACGTTTCTATTGGCCAGTCTCGATTTGGAGTGACAGCTTTGCAACAGCTGCAGTCAGTTAACGAGAGATAAGACCGGAGAAACTCAATAGGCATTTATGTTTCTTTACACATAACTTAGTGATAGCTACAATGTTGTTGTTTAGCTGGTGCATGTAGATTGCTTTTGTTTAACAACCTGTGCTGCTGTAATGGGTTAAACGAATGCATAATATTTTGTTTGCTTGCTTAGCTAGTCACTTGCATATGGTGCCTACAACGTTGTGCTTGTAGCTACTAGTTAACATGACAATTTGCGATCAATCTAACGTGGGTTTCTTATGTTTGATGTGTTATAGTATTGTATTGCTTGTAGCCAGCTTAAAGTGTAGTGGCACAGTATTACTGATGTTGCTGATGGTGAAAATGGCATAGCTAACATGATTGTACTTCCCCCTCGACTCCATGGCAGAATGGATAACCAACCTGGCAGAACCACACAGGCCTGGCTGCGGTTAATATGCACACGATATCACTTGTTTCCCAGTATTGTCCTGTTGTATTGCGCAGTTAATGACCCAAATCAGCCGTTAATAACATTTATGCTTTGCATGATCCCATTACAATGTTGTACACATTAATGCCCAATCCAATGTGACCAGCAGTGCACAGAAACTAAAGCTGCAAGAATCCCAAGATGGTGTGGATGACCAACCAGCATTTGAGTCCTCTCAACCAACAGGATGACAGTATGCAGGATACAAACTGTTTGGCAGGGATGTACATTTACAATAATTATGTAGTTATGAAGTTCTCAGATTTTTTTACTTTGATAAAAGTAGTGATACTACAGTATAGGAATACTGTTAGGAGTAAAAATCCTGCATTAAAATGTAAAAGTAAAAAGTACTCATTATGCAGAATTTAAACTTGCCTATAAAGTAGAATAACATGGAAACACTTGGAAGTAAAACTTGAGGTACTTTACTTAAGTACAGTACTCGAGTAAATGTACTTGGTTTCTTTCCACCACTGTGTATAACAATATCTAAGCCTAACACTTATTTATTTTCACGGAAACGTCTGCCCATAGATGAGCTGCTCCTGTTCCTCGTGTACCTGTCAGTGGGCCTGCCTCTCAGGGATCTAGCAGAACGGTTTGGCATTCACCACAGCCAGCATGATTATTGCCACCTGGATGCACTTGTCATCCAAATTCAAAGATTAAATACATTGCACATCTGCGAGTCCATGTGGAGAGGAGCATCGGGAGGGTGAAAGAACACGTCACACCAATTTCTGTGTGGAAACATTGAGGAGATTTTCAATGTATCAAGCTACCTGGTCAACTCCACAATGAATAACTCTGGACTCGTGTATTAATGACATTTCACTCAACAGCAACTAAAAGTTTAAATGGCTTTAATTAATGTACACTAACAGTATATCTGAAAAAAATCAAACCATCCTATATCATTAGAAAATGAGAAATGTTAAGTATTTTGGGTGGAGCTCAGCAGTGTGTAACTGCTTCAAACTGAGTCAGCTAGTATGACCCATGTATCTGCCATACTGAGACAAAATTATTGTATAGTTTGAATGAAGTGTTTCATTTTACAAAATCTGAGGTGTTCTGCTACTTGTGTGAAATGTGTGTAGTGTTTTGACAGTGCTCATCACGGTTTTCAAAATCAATCAAGCAATTGTAACGTAACGTCATAGGGAAGCTTTGGCTACTGGGTTGTTTCACAAAGCAGATGTCATTATTCTATGATGTCCCAACTGTGGACTTTAAATTGCACATCTGTGTAAAATAAATAAAAAGCAGACTGTTGCCGATTACAGGTAATTGCATTTTAAATTTTTATTAACACATATATACAATGATTTTTTGTAGATTCAACTACTCAACAGTATATAAAGTAGTGAAAATTAGCACAATAATACACATGTACAACAGTAAAAATGTAACATACACATTATGTTCCCTAAATCGGGAAGAAAGTTATCCTTGGCCTCCAGACACAGCGCCATTCCACAGTGTTGCTCTGCCCCTGGTAGTAACCTCTATTTTCCTTGTCCTGTCTAATGTAGTGACAAGTATTTCGTTCGCATTCATCGCCATGGTGGTGCTGTGTCTGCCAAGGAGGACATCTGCATGTGGCAGCCCCTCTGCGCACTACCTTGTAATGTTTACTCCTTTGAACAATTTAATTTCACAATTAGGACTTTAAGAACAATTCTACAGTGAAACAATCACAAAATGATATAGTAGGCTATACAATTACATAGGACTGTAGATATTACCTTACACCGTCAGCAACCATAAGCTGCTTCGGCTTAGTGGAAGTGAACATGTCACTTGCAGCACAGAGATTAAACAATCCAATTCTGCTCTCTGTTTGGAAAACTGTAATCTAAGGACATCCAAACGGACAAGCATGTGTAGCCTTTATCACCTGTCTGAATTTTCTCACTTTAAAATATTGTTAGTAAAACAGTAAATGTTGAACAGAATAATATAAGTGCAGGGTACACAATCAACACTTACCTACCACTGGCGAATAAACCGTGAAGTTAATTGAATTCTGTATGGATTATACTAAAACATACATTAAAGAACAGCAGCCATCACAACCAGTTTCTGGGGTTTCCATGAAAGCTAGGTTTAGGTCATTTGTCATTTTACAACACAGGGCTGAAAATGAAAGGAAACACGTAGCCCACAAGCACATAGCTAGCTACCAGTCGACGAACACATAACTGATTGAGGCCTTGACACGAGGAATACTTATTTTTTCTCCCTACTCTGAGGTCACGAGGCTTTTCGCTCTCTCTCATCGACCTGTAACAGGAAGCCCTGACGCTCACGCTCCCTGATGATGAATCTTTGAAACTGTGTTGAATTGGACATCATTCATTCAGGTTATGCATACACTTAATGGTCCATCATTAAAACCTTTTTACACGGGATCAGATAGCCTGTCAACTTGTCAAAGTTAGCCAGTTAGAGCTAGCTTGCCTGCTAGCTAATGTTTTATAGCTTACCTTCATAGTTGTCTATGTAACTACATCTTGAACCATTTTCCCTTTTACTCCTCTGAGCTGAGCTTGCCGCTTGTGCTATGATCGTTGATGGTAACCTTCAGTAGGTCTTGGAAGCATCTTGTGTAAAACACAGCCATCTTCGTATCTTGTATCTCTGAGCCGGAAGGGTGCGATCACACTCTCTTGGTGCCAAGCTGTCGCTCCGATCGAGACTGGCCAATAGAAACGTGTCTTGCATCTTTTAGCGTAGGTCCTACCCATAGAATTCAGCTGAACCGCAAGCAAAACGTTTGAATTCACAACCAAAAATGTTTGCAATTAACCATTTTTTGATTGCAGTGTGGATAATTTTGCTCTCAAAATTTTCTTTTTAATGCATATTAAAGAAACAAAAAAGCTCCATACTGGTTTAGTGTGCCAAGAAATTACATCAGACAGAGCAATAACAAGCCTACCCATCCTTGTTTCCATTAAGATGCAAAATCTGGACAGGGCACTACGGTCCAATCAGTGACCCATAAAGATAGGCATGGATAACACAGTCCAATCAGATCTGGCCACTGGGCTCCATCCATTTCAACTCAATGACAAACCATCATTAACTTCACAACCACTGTGTGTATTTACAATTCACAGTCTCATGTATAGATGATGTATGTATGAATGTGCAGTAAATAATGTAGCAGGCATTGTCCTGATACAGGCTGCTGACTTGCAATATAGCATTATTCAATAAAGCCATTTGTAGACAAAGATTGAAGTCACCAGTGAAAAAACTCATCTGTAACCTTTGAGTTTGCGGCCTGCAATGTATAGCGGAATTCTTCAGAATTTACATTGTCCTTTCTAACAGTGTACTAGTACAGTATGTACTGATACATAGATAGGTACAAGGAAACAAGATGTGAAGTTAGGGAAAAGGAAGGTAACAATGTGGGAACTCAAATAGAATTCATACTGAAGGTATTTTTTAATTAAGAGGTACGTATTTTGTGATTAACCATGACTATTACTGAGCAGCAATTTGCCATTTGGGAGGAATTTAAAGAGAACCTGCACTGTAAGCATTTTTAACTACCAAGTACCCATTCTAACATGAGCATGAACATCCTTGAGAGCTGCACACACACACACACACACACACACACACACACACACACACACACACACACACACACACACACATCACATCACATCACAAAAAAGCACCATCGATATTTACTGATTCCATTTCCGAGGAGCTGCTGTTAAGGGATGCCATAGAAATGTTTTGGATGGTTATTTTTGTTATATCGTGTGGTCGTGGATGCAGGTTTTGCTTATAGCCTATACTCATTTTGTCATGATCTGTACCCTCCACAGCAGGTTCTACGTAGAACTCATTACCCCATTTTCCCCCAAAATTCTAGCTTGGTTGAACCGCAATAGTCATACTGTACCACATAACAGAATAGTTACCTCTTAGTTAAAAAGTACTTACTGTATAAATTCTTTGTTTACACATTGTTACCTCCTTGCCTAACTTCTTGTTCCCTTGTACCTACATGTATGTATCAGTATGTACTGTACTGCTACACTGTAAGTACGAAGAAGGAAGAATGTGCTGTACATCGTGGGCCATAATCGAAAGCGTTACCAAGGAACAAGGTGCTGGAAACAGGTTGAAATTATTGTACTGCACTGGCAGATTTTTAAAAAATGAAACATTTTGTACCAAATAATAGACAAACCACTTGAGATGGACATAATCCCTCTTTCTGTGGGGAGCATCAATCTGCAATCCTATTTTTTGGGGTGGATATTTTAATATTCCACGAAATAATATAAACTAAAGTACTGGTGTCACTATCAGCCTATCTCAACCACACCTAAACGTGTGCTCCTCTTTAAGGAATGTGAAGGATATGAGAAGCAAAGTCACATCCATTGTTTAAAAAGAAACAACAACTAAGCATAGTGCTGGCCTCAATATGCAGGTAGCTGCCCTAGCTTCTTGCGCAGCAGTTTCAGGCTGTGAAGGATGAATTAAACAATTAAATGACTTCAACACTATAACAGTTATTGCAATGCTGAATGTGAATGTATTGTACCTTGAATATGAGCAAGAAAGAAAATACACCGTGCAAGCCAGTGACAAATGACAATGACAAAAATTCTGCTTTTTGTTTCCGCCACTCCCGCTCTGAGGACAAGTTCCTGAAATTACTTGGGCACTGCTCAGGAGCTGGTACTAAATCTCTAAATGTGCTAAATGTCTACTCCACACAAACTATTTTGAAAACGGCGTTTTCCCTTCCTCATTTTCCAAAACAATCCTGTCCACACAAGCACTATCCCCGTCGAAATGAAAATGCAAAAACACAATTCAAGCACTGTCAAAAGCATGTCAAACCAACAAGAGATATAACCCTAACCCCATAGTTATAGTTTCTAATTAGAAGCCTATAAAAGCTGTTACTGGTAGGCTACCTGCAATGATGCATTGGAGGAAGGGGGAATCATACGTGTGGACTGAGCAAAGTGGAGTTATTTGTCAATAATAATAATATAAAGTTAGCAAAAGGTGGACTGGGAGTCTAGTGTCATGGAACATAATAAGCATTTTTTCTTTTAAAGGGAAACTATGCAGTTGTGAGCCATTTTATTTAACATGTACTGTATGTCTTCTGTCTGAACCAACGTGTTTGGGACTGAGAGCCAAAGACAGGAGAGGAAAGTCAGAAAGTATTGAAAGACAACCAACACCTTGGTTTGGGTCTTTTCAATGCTGACACGAGACACTGAAACGGGTAGGCTTGATAAAGGAAAGTCTCAAAACAGAGATTGGGCCGTATTTAAAGCTGAAGTAAAGTAGGATGTCAGCAATTTAAAAGTACATAACCAGTGCGTGCTAATAAATGCATTCTCTCCCTAAGACAGACAACTTTCTCTGCGTGTCCGCCGCCCTCACACGGCTGCTCCTGCTTATGTGTGTCTTCCCTGGGCACCTTGGCAGCGCTGCATCGACACCCTGTATTAAGTGGTCAAATCATATTCTGTAGACACTCTGCTTTTCTGGGCCCTTTGACTCACTGACGACCGTCATGTAATTACATTTAGGCAAAAAAAAAAAGAAAAAGAAAATGGCCAAAACATGCGCACAGGCGTCTTATTACATCCTGTCTTTCCCCCCTCGTGTCCGTTTCCACCCTCCCTACCTGAGGTCTCTGTGACACCGGGCTCTCCGGGCCTGCTGGGGACGCAGATGCCTGTGTGGAATCACTAAACAGCCTCTGATTCTCTGTGTCGGTCTCCCTCGGTCTTGTTAATTCTCCGCCGGTTGTGAAACCGCGGGGGAAGTGGGCTACTTGATGCATACGGATTGGCTTTGACACATTGCGGATCTCTCTCCGTGGTGCTGAAAAAGGAGCGGGTGGGTGGGGGGGGTGGGGGGATCTTATTAGTTTCCGCTGCACCAAGTAAAGAGGTGAACCGGACTGACACGGATTCCTAGTCTATCCATCTGCTTGTTGGGCAGCGCGCTGAAACTGGAAGCAGCTGCCGCATCGCACCTTGTGAGAGTGCGGACGGTAACTCACCATGTTGACTTCGGACACCATGTCAATGCTGGCGATGTCTATGCTCATGCCGACATCCACGGGGGCGCCTATGGGAAATGTGACAGCAGGCTACTAGTGAGCATTGCGCTGAGTATTAGGCTACATGTCAGGCGGCGTGATCCCAGCGGACGCTGGGGGCATTTACCTCCAAAATCAGGCCGCAGACGGATGTCATAGCCCTTCAGCAGCTTGTCCACGGTGGCTTTCACATATGACATGTTGCTGGGTTCGTTGGCCCTGAGGACAGAAAGCACATTCAGTTCAGAAATAAGGATGTCTTACAGGGCCTGTCTGGTAAGACATGTGGTGAGGCATGTTACCATCAGATCTCACCTCTGTGCCCCGCAGACCACAGTCGCCAGCAGGGACATGCAGCAGACCCCCCAGCATCCGCAGTCCGGAGTAGTCCACATCCTGCCAACGACTTTGACACAAGATCTCAGGGATGCAACTGAGGCTGCAAAATTAAATCCGGAGCAACGCACGCGCGTCGTTGCACGAACATCCAAGCAAGACAGTGGCGAGGTGAGGCCGAACGACTTTGGATGAAATTGGAGAAAGAGCCTATAGGTGTGGAGGCTTCACCTGAAGAGCGGAGGTTGGCGCATGAAGCGGCGCATAGAGTCTCCCAGCACTTCAGATGTCAACACAGACTCCCCCCCTCCCCTCCCCCCTCCCCGGCAGCCCTCTCAGTTTGTTCCAGTAGTGTCACACAGCAGTCTTCCTGCTGCCGCTCAATCTGAAGACTTTAAATAACCGGAGCCCCGGTCACCTTCAGTAAACCGGAGGAGGGAGAGAGAGGGAGAGAGAGAGAGAGAGAGAGAGATGCAGCGGCGTCATGCAACACAAGCAAGTCTGAGGAGCTGCGCATTTTCGGGGGCTCCGCCAGGCAGCGGGTCCCGTTCAGCTGCACTCTCAGTGTTTAAAATCCCAGAAAATGCATTTAAAAACCCATCGCACGCGTCACCGACGAGAGAGGAGGTAAGATGCGCCGCGTGGGACTGGAAATGGCTTCTTCTCCGACTGCAGGGCGTGAAGGGAAACAGTGGCGTGTGCAGACTTTTTTGACTGGGGTGGCCCGAGTGGGGTACTGACTTATGCAGGGGTGGCAAGTCAGAATAGCATTAATTTGCTATTTCTCATATCTACTTTGATTATTAACGTTGCAGTATCTTATAGTTTCCTCACATTCCTGAGTTTACAATTTCTATTTAATAGATACATTGACCTACCACGACACAACAGAGTGGCAAATACCAATGTAGGCTAAAATAAAGCCTCACAATAATAGTGGGGCACAACTGGGCACAACGTAACACATTTTGGGCTAAATCATTTAAAATATATCTTATATGAATATATTAATCATGTTTTTATACAAGCAACATACACATCTCTGCTACAAATGAACACTTGAAGTTTGTTTTTAGGACCTACCTTTCCAGGAGTGAAAGGTTAGCCTATACAACTTACCCACGGGCAGGGTTTATTGTAACAGACAGAGAGATAGTTGTAACACTTGCCAGAAAGGTCTGTTAATTCAAATATGATAAGTGGATCTATCCATCAATCCATCATGGATGGAAAGATCGATACATAAATTGATGGATATACATATGTGGATAGATACTGTAGATCTCTATTTATCCGTCCATCAATTGGTCTGTCATCGGATATTAAAATGGACGGACTGATGAATAGAATATATGAAAACGTTAATAGATTCTAGATCGACACGTCAAAATATATATGAATATTCATATATGATTGCAACATTACGTAGGTGAACAAAGGCAGTCCCTTTGATCAAAGATAACTCCAAGATTCCTTACAGTGGCGCTGGGGGCCAGGGCAATGCCATCTAAAGAAACTATATTTTTAGATATTGTGTTTCAGAGGTGTTTGGGGCCAAGTACAATAGCTTCAGTTTTGTCTTAGTTTGACAGTAGAAAATTGCAGGTCATTCAGGTTATGTCTTTGAGGCATTCTTAAAGTTTAAGTAATGGATTGGTTTCATCTGGCTGGATTGTTAAATATAATTTTGTGTTATCCTCATAACAATAGAGGTTTATGGAGTGTCTCCTAATAATATTGCCTAATGGAAGCATATATAAAGGTGAATAGAATTGGTCCAAGCACAGAACCTTGTGGAACTCCGTGACTAACTTTGGCGTGCATGGACGATTCATAACATTTGCAAACTGACATCGATCTGATAAATAGGACTTAAACCAGCTTAGTGCAGTACCTTTAATGCCAATTAAATGATCCAGTCTCTGCAATTGAATGTGATGGTCACTATTATCAAATGCAGCAGTAAGATCTAACAAGACAAGTACAGAGAGAAGTCCTTTTGTACTTTCATATGTCCACTACTTATAATGCTGGGACTGTCTTCATCACACTCGTATAGTATGCTCATTACTTCTATAATTGCTGCTATGGTCATCACTTCATTTACTCATAATGCTGCTACTCACTCACTTATTACCATGGATGTGTACTTATTTATTTCATTACAGGTGCTCTTTACCTATGTTATTTTACCGCTTATCTGCACTGTACACCTTTTGCTGTAACAATGTAAATTTCTCCACTGTGAGACAATTAAAGGACTTCTGATTCTGATTTATCTGACGCACTTAGAAGGTATTTTGTAACTTTCAGCAGTGCTGTGTCTGTGCTGTGATGCACTATAAATCCTGACTGAAAATCCTCAAACAGCTTATTGTTGTGCTTAAAGTCACAACTGATTGGCAACTACTTTTTCAAGGATCCTTGAGAGAAAGGGGAGGGTTAAATAATGGTCTGTAGTTTGATTAAACCCCTGGAGAAAAAAAAAAGAGTGGTCTTCTTAAGAAGAAATTGACAAGAGACTATCTGTTATGGTGTGGCATGACAGTGGCAGAAAAAAAGACCCAGTTACAGGTAGCACAGTCAGTTATGGCAGTTTACTAAGGGAACAAAAAAAAAAACACTCACTACCAGTAAGGCGGGTGAAACCAAAGCCAAAACACAGAAACACAAGGAGCCACCCGATCCAAAAACAGAACGCGTCCAAGCAGGGCAGAAACCGCAAGGCCCACAGGGGACGCAGCAGAACACGAGGGCACTCCACATGCAATGCAACATGAAACAATGACTCAACAGAGACCGACTGAACAGAACACACTTAAATACACGGGACACTAACGAGGGGATACGAGACAGGCGAACACTGAGGGCAGGTGACACTAATCTGCAATCAGACACACAAGGGCAGGCACAGACAGAGGACGCGCATCACAACTAAACAGAACACAAACACTCACACACAGATGCAGACCACAACAGTGTCAAACATTGACAAATGCATTTTTGTCCACATGATAGGCAGCGATTAGAAACAGCATAGGTCAGCCGCAACATACTGTATAGATTGTTAAACTGTTTCAAAGTTTGTGTCAACATACAGTATGTAATTTCAAAAAAGGCTTTAATCTGCAGATTATATTGGCTGACAAACCCTATAACAAATAGGTCAACAGAGTAATACCAGGCAGACCTAGTCGAACTAAGGTCCCGCCTCTGAACAGGCAGATAGCCAGTCAGAGTTTAGGATAATGTGGTAGCACCATTTCCTGTTCCTATCTAAACAAATAATCAGTAATGATACTTTCTGAAAACTGGTTGCTTTATCATACATGAGAAGACAAATTCTCTCCTGCCTCCTCATGCCTGTACTTGAATTCTGCATTTTGAGGTCCCTGAACAAACTGGTGACCAATCAAAAGAGGAGACCATTTTCTGCAGTCCACCGTGTTCAGCCTTGGTACTAAAAAACAGCTGACAACAGTATAGACCCTATTATTTGATGTTTGGGTTGGAGGCGAGGTAACTGAAATGGTTCTTTCAACATAACCTTCAGAGGTGCCAATAGAGTATGGAGTAAGATTCTCAGCCATTTTAAAATTCTTAATTTGGATCAACAGTAAGCTATTCCGTCTTTGCCCTCTACCTTCTGCGATTTTTGGCAGGTAACAGACAAAGTCACTAACCAGTAGAACAAACCAAAGCAAAGTCTGCAAAAGAAAAAGGCCGTTGGGAGGCTAGTGGTGCTGAGATGAAGCAGCTCGGATGTCAGCAGTTTCCCAGAAGGCAGCAGGACCACCATGATGGTCAGTCTGTTTAGAGAAATGTCCAGGCTGCTAATATCAACAATTAGATTATAATAGGAAGTGTTGTTTTTTATTTAGCTTTGCATTATCTGGATTTAGCAGTGTTTGCTTGACTATAAAGACATCTCTTAATTTGAATATTAGCAGCCTAGAACAATATGTCATATCTTCTCATTTTACTGTCTACTGGGTGGACATGCTTATGATTTATTGGTTTATGAAGCACTTTTCAAGGGATAAAAGAGGAACAAATGTAAAAAGCAGTGACTGGACACAGCAAACCATAAACACAACAACATGAAAGGAATAATTATGTACAGATAACTGAGGGCAGACGATGTCAAAGATGTGTTTCAGCTGACACTAAAATTCCTGCATTTATGAAGTGCATGAACGTATTTAAGGAGGTATTGCACACTTAAACATGTTGTGTTTTAGATGTAAACTAAATGATATGACTGTACTGTCATGACACACATCAATGCTGCTGGTAATATTGACACTTTTAAGCTAATTTATAAAAACCTGCATTTCAGTGGCTGAAAATGTTTCAACACATAATCTACTGTTTTAGATCAACCCTTCAGGGCCAATGCTGACATAGACTCAATTGGTTGGGACCTGTCTATGTCATGAAATGTATATAAAAAAGACGAATCAGTGTCAGTCAGTCTCCCCCATGTCTCCTGACCAACACACTACATAGCAACACCTCCTACAGTAGTTGTTCCCTCACTCGTTACATTTGCTGGGCAAGAGGGTTCTAGCAGAATCTGAGGGTGGAGTTACACTACAAACGTACGATATAGATGAGCTTTTAGCGGGATGCCGCTAACCTACAGAATACTGTAGTGCAAATTTTTGTTTTCGTCCTTACTGTCTGTTGACTACATATAACTTGACCTAACTTTAACCTGTTAAAAAGGTTGTATGTGTGTCCAGATGGGGTTTCTGAATCAGTGTCAAACTGTTCACCAGTGTGTAGAAAATGTACATTACTTCTTCTGACTCCTGTGCCATGTCCGAAGATTCAAATAATTACTCAATGTAGAGTACCCATGCTGTTTCAGCGAGGTGCAAATTAGTGCATGAGTAGTGCATCAATGCACATACCTGCTGCTGTATGATGATGATGACAGGTATTAAACTGACTGACAGTTGAACAAAGGACTTTATACATTCTACAAACAGGTGGTGCTGACAATATTGGTAAGAATCAGCCATTGATCTAACCCAACTTAGACTGAATATAACATACCCCTCTCTCCCCTTCCATTCTCTCCTCCATCTCACCCTCAGGCTCCCAGAGGTGTCACCCACATGGGCAGATAACACCAGCTGCTCCTCCTCCTGTGCTCCTACCCCCCCACTACTTCTCCGTCTGCTCCTACTTTCCTTCCATCTGCCCCCTCTCCTCCTGCTCCTCCCCCTATCCATGAAGCCTGCCTGATAGTGTTCCTGAGACGTTCCTGCTCCTGACAAAGGAACTAAATTGCATTATTGCAATCATGCTGTTTATTGCATTATTGCTGTTGCATTGCAGTGAGTTGTTACAGCGGAAAGCAGTATCGTTCAGTGAGCCTTCAGATTAAGTCAAGTACCTTTTATTTATAAAGCCTACTTTCAAAAATCCTACATTTGCCTTAAGGGGCTTTACAATCTCTTAGGCTGGGCTCTTACACAATGCTGTTTCACTGTTTTCTGGTGCCATCTCGTGGTATAAAGAGTTCCCTACAGTCAAAGGTCAAAGAGGTCAAAGATGTCTTTATTATCCCCTAAGGGCAATTTGTTCTACAATCAACGGTGGCAGTCCTGAGCAACGACCACATTACACAACAACACAGCAATAACTACACAACCAACAATCACATCGCACTATTTAAAACACCAGTGGCCGCAGGAACAAATGAGTTTTTAAGTCTATTTGTCCTGCACCTTGGCAAACTGTATCTGTGGCCAGATGGAAGCAACTTAAACTCCTCACACAGGGATCAGCCAGTTCACATCACATCTACTGTTTAAACAGAATAGAATTCCCTGCCAGACCATTGTAGTTTCCATGAGGTTTCCATGTGGCAAAGTTGTCATTGTTGTTTATTGCTTTTTGCTTTGAGACACCTGTACCTGCACCTTTCAACCAACCAAACAACAATCTTAACCTTAACCCTGGAACATGTCCCTGTACCAACCTGCCTGCCTACCTGCTGTATGATTCTGTATGTTGACTTCAATAAATCTCTGAATCCCTAGACTGTCTGCATTTGGGTCCTCCTCCCTTTGTTTCATTCAATTCACCAACTGTGATTGAGTGGTCTGGCCAGTCGTGGACCCAGCAGACAACTGCCTGCATCAGCCACCATTTGTTGTCATGAGTTTAGAGTGACTCGAGGTCCTCAAGAAGGAAGACTCAGATTTGGTGTTCCATGCTAGTTCTTCTCCTCACACTGTTTCACTCCAGACTTCTCTGAATCTGAGCCTGCTAGCCTCTAGCCTCACAGCCTCCTGCTTTGCACTCCTGTTGCCAACCTCCAAAGTGGTCCTCCCTATGTCATAGTTAGAGGATTACAATTTGATATCGACCGACCTTACAAGTGGATGTTAGCATGGAGTGAGCCTCTTCAGACAATGGGGTCATAACATTTTTTTTATGTGCGGCTGTATTCTGATGATGTGTTATAGTGTGTCTGTGTTGAAAAATGACTGGGTATCATAATGAGTCCTGTTTCCAATATTGGACAATGTTAGCACCTGGCTTAGTGTTGTGGTCATTGGCAGTAATGACACTTACCTTTTTTTTTAGGGAGACAAATCTTCGAAGTCCCACTGCTCTGTTTCTGTATCGCCTCCAGGTTTTCTAACACGTCCACAAGATATTTTAAGGGAGTTTCTTTCTGGCAAGGCATTATTCATGGTCCAGAAACTACAGCCATTTTTACTTGGGAATGTCATTTTAGGCGTTTTTGCTTCAAAATAGGGAGGCAAAGGAGAGGGCCGGGTCTCAGGACCCCAAACACAACATTAGAGTAAAGTTCAACATGTGTTTTAATAGTACATGCAGTGTTTAGTAAGTAATACAGGAAAATGCACTGCGCTCTTACACAATGCTGTTTCACTGTATTCTGGTGCCATCTAGTGGTATAAAGAGTTCCCTACAGTTTAATCACGTCTACTGGTTAAATAGAACAAGACTTGATGCACATGTTTTTCATATTCTATGAGCTTATTCTGTATTTTTTTTCTCAATCTCGAGTTATCTGTGTAGCAGTGTGTGATTTAGATTTGTTCTAAATGTGTGCATCTTCCACTACTTATCTGATATGAGGGTACACTGTGACAATCAGTGAGCTTTCACACTAAGGAAAGTACAAACCAAAGTGTTTGTGCTTTTTGATATATTTCTGCATCACAAAGCATTACATATTGAGGAAATGTAGAATTCATAGGTCTACCTTTATCTTTGAATGCCAACCGGTTTACATCTAACTGGACATCGTCACAACAAGCGAACATAGAAATTTATTTCATGAATTGGAATGAATTGGAGCATATTACCCTTCACAATGTAGTATACATATGTTTATTTATGTAGAGTATGTGTGTGTTAACTCAGTATTTTCTATTCTGTATAGCAAAGACCTGTTTGTAAATAATTCAGAACTTACGGCTTTATTATTTAGATTCAGATAGACATTTTAGTGTTCTCTCTCTGCCTGCATATACATACATTTATAATTCACCTGTGCAATAACAAGACAGACATGGTGAGTAAATGTAATCATGCAGCATGTGCTGTCGCTGCTGTTGTCTCGCAGTGAAAAGCAAGAGGGTAGAATGTGTGCACACAAACACACACACACACACACACACACAGCCAGCTGAAACAACTGTTCACCACTGAGGCTGCTCTGTCTTCTACACACAGCTAATCTCCACACGTGAAAACACACAAGTACAAACACACATGCACAGCGCCATATCATAACAAAGTTTTCTCAGGGCACTTGTTCATATAGAGCAGGTCTAGACCGACTCTTTATTTACAGAGACCCACCATGAGCAGCATTAGGAGACTGTGGCAAGGAAAAACTGCCTTCTAACAGGCAGAAACCTCGAGCAGAACCAGAACCAGGCTCCGGTTGGGCGGTCATCTGCCTCGACCGTTTGGGTTGAGAGAGAGAGAGAGAGGGAGAGGGAAGGGGGGGATGGAGTGAGCGAGACTGAGAGCAGGAGGAAAGAGAACACACAACACAGTACAGTTCCACATACAGATATAAAGCAACAGCAGTAGTAATGGTATTGATGTTAGTAAAAATAATACTAGTAGCAATATACTAATAGCAATACTAATAATAAGAGTAATAACAGCAGGGACATGGGGGCAGCAGGTGGCTGCAATGACAGATCCAGACTTCACAGCTCAGGAGGCAGAAATACCTGCAGAAAGCAACAGAAGAGAAGACAGGGGAGCGAAAGCACATAACTGGAAAGAGAATTAGTCGAATTAGTATCCAGCATTAATGGAATAAGAGTGCATGCAGGTCGAGGTGGGGAGGAGAGAAGAGCTCAGTGCATCATGGGAAGTATCCGAGAGTCTAGGCCTATAGCTAATGAGGGGCACAGGGCTCACCTGAGTCAGCCCTGCTATAAGCTTTATCAAAGAGGAAAGTCTTAAGTCTACACATGTGAGGAGGGGGTCTATCTCCTGAACACAGACTGGAAGCTGGTTCCACAGGAGAGGAGCTTGATAACTGAAGGCTCTGGCTCCCATTGTACTTTTAGAGACTCTAGGAACCACAAGGAGCCCTGCATTCTGGGAGTGCAGTGCTCTAGTGGGGTAAAAGGGTACTATGAGCACTAAGATATGATGGTGGAGATAGAGGGAGGGGTTGCAGGGATGCAATTATGTAATTATTAAGAAGAAGGGATGAGGGCAAATTGGAAGATAGAGTTCCAGGGATGTAGATATTAAGTCTATTGTCTGTTCCGCTCTCCGGAGTGGAAGGTGGCGGTAATCTGAGTTATCTCCTGATCGGAGATAACTCCAAGATTCTAGAACCAGAACCAGCCACCTGTCGGATTAGCCGAGAATCGCTAACAGGAGAGAGCTATGAGTGTTTGGCTAGAGCAGCAAAGTACACAATCAGCAACACAGAAACACCAGCAACCGGAAATGAGGCAATACGCTTACAGCAATATGTCAGCATGTCAGGTCCTGTGCTCTACGATGCAACAAATCAAATTACAAATGTTCAAACCACCCATGTTTTCCCATGAAAATCATAAGCGGTTCCTCACTTTAACCAAAGGGTCAGAGAGAAAAGTTTATCTATTACTCTCCTCGTGTTTCAGGAATCTGACAGTTATACGAGGAGGCCATGGTCTTCTCCGAATATCATTTTCAACATCTGGAGGGTGCAAAACAGTGATCAGTGTCTCTTTTTAGTTTCCCTACCTCAAATCACTGGTTCCCACCTTT
The DNA here is from genome assembly GCA_036023855.1 of Gadopsis marmoratus. NCBI lineage: Eukaryota > Metazoa > Chordata > Actinopteri > Centrarchiformes > Percichthyidae > Gadopsis > Gadopsis marmoratus. The sequence goes on along the minus strand of JAVQJF010023701.1, from coordinate 1,210 downwards.
TATAGCCTTCTTGAAAGGCTGCAAATGTGTAGGAGCTATGAGTTGCACAGACTGATGTTCCGATTACTTTTAATAATCTTTTGAGACCTGGTGAATAATTTCAGAAGATATAAGCAAAGATTTCAGAAAAGTCTGTAAAAATCCCCAAAACATTATTTTAGACTTTAAGGCAACATATTATGCAAGAGTTGGTATTTTTTGCGACTTGGGGCCCCTGCAGTTTTTCGAGTGCATTTCACCCTCATGGACAGCTGTACACATGCATTTGTTGACAAGCTGAAGGATTGGGATTTGGTGGGCTGACTTGGCTTATAATCAAAAACTAGTGAGTCATCAACTTTTCCAAGACAACAAAACATCAAGCAGGTGCAACAACAGAAGACATTGCCAGTCAGTCCAATAGCAACAAGTCCAGCTTGGCGTCGGCTTTGCAGCCCTTTATTTAGCGAAGCTCTCGCCAGTGACTAAAGGCCAGTCTGAGATTGACTATATGGTTTGCTCAGTCATTCTCTCTGTTTCTCTTCTTGGCTTCCTCCGTCAATGTCCTCTCCGGTCTCTTTACCTCTACCGTGATGTCCGTTCAGAGAATACCAAGCTGGACCCATGTATGATGTAGTGCTGTAAAGCAGTACACACTTCTCGCAGGACATCGTACCCGCAAATCCCAAGTTACATAATACAAGAACTGGTGTTTGGGGAGCGGAGTGGGAATGAAAGAGGCACCTTTCTCCAGTGCGATTAGTCCAGGTAATATAGAAAAAGAAAATAATAAGTAATAAACCGCGGTGAATGAGTGACGTGTTCGCTGTGTGAGTGCTTGGTTTGTCGAAGCAGCTAATGAGGGGAAACCTAACGGTGTTAACGTGACCTCATTGTCTGCTGAAGTCGACGCCAAGACGGGTAATTATTGTGGTAAACAAAAGTCTGAAATTTTAGACGGAGATGCAAGAGAAAGAGGAAGTAGAAAAAAGATAAAGAGAGCAAGAGGAAAGGATCAGGGTGAAGGAGGACATTTTAAACATTATTTTAAATTTATCTGTCCAGGTTTTACTTTTCTTAACTGTTTCTTCTGTTTTCTTTGAAATGTGGTAATTTTATGTTTGCCATTTCTTATATTCTTTAATGCTTTTTATTTGCTCTTAAATATTATTCTGTTCAAGTTTTATTTTTCTTAACTGCATTTCTGTTTTCTCTTCTGTAAAGCACTTGG
>JAVQJF010023699.1:0-36722 GCA_036023855.1 Gadopsis marmoratus | reverse complement strand
AGGTCCTTCATTCCCACCGCAATCAGACTGTATAACGCTGCAGTATAATCTGCCGGGTCACTGTTACCACAACCCACATCACAGTAGGACTGATGACTTTCATGCACCTTAGGGTCTTGTTTTTATGTCTGTTTTTATGTCTTTTATATTTATAAATTTTTAATTGCTTTAATTTAATTTCTTCTGATTTTTGAGCTGCTGTAACAGTGAATTTCCCCCCTGTGGGATCAATAAAAGCTTATCTTATCTTAACTCTATAAAGCCTAGTTCCTACATTAAGGTATCCCATCAGGCAATCGCAGATATGATCAAGAAATGTGTTCCATGTCTTCCTAGGACTGGGAACAGACTGTAAGAGTTTAGTAGTTTGACATTTTGGGAAATACACTTGTTCGCTTTCTTGCCTGGAGATAGCTGAGAATGTCAATCCCACTCTCATGTCTGTATGCTAAATATGAAGTGCCAGCAGCCGGTTAGCTTATATCAGCTGCAAACAGCTAGCCGTAAGACAATCTGCCGACCACCAAATCTAAAGCTCACTAATTAACATGTATCTTTGTTTGGGTAATCTGTAGAAAAACCAAAGTGTAAAAACGTCAGAGCCAGGCTAACGTTTTCCCTGAGTTTCCAGTCTTTGTGCTAAGCTAAGCAGCTGTTGGCTCCAGCTACATATTTACCTTACAGATATGAGCGGTATCAATCTTCTCATTGAACTTAAAACAAGAAAGTGAATAACCGTGTTTCCAAAATGGGTGACGATGTTGTTAATCTGTTGAGGTAATGAGGGACTTACTGTATGTGATGATTTCAGTGCATTGAATTCTGCTGTTAAAATTGTCTTCAATGAGCCACTACTGACAATATCCCTTTCTAAATATTTCCTTTGTACATCCACCCTGGCTCGACAGGCAGCGTTCTGTGACACATTATGAGATGGATGAGCCACAAGCCGTTCCCAGGTTGTATTGTTCTCCAGCCTGCTGCCACCTCTTCTAAAGTGCTCCAAAGACTAATTCCTCTTCCAGGCCTGTGGGGATTGGGGGATGGGACCCTGCGCCCTCAGTCCAATCAGTCTCTCAGCAAGCACACAAAGGTCCTGCTGCTTCTACAACTGGAAACTTGGCTTAATGGTGAGAAGGGCATACTGTTGGACTGGAGTCAATTGCATTTAATTTCAATCAGGAAATTCAGCTGGGTATCTTTTTCAGCCCATATGATGAATAAATACATTGCATTTTTAATGTCTAATTTAATTTAAAACCATAACTAACTAGCTGAAACGTGGGACGTTGTAACTGATGGCGGCAGGGATTTTAGCTGGAGTTCTTGCTGGTGCTCAAAATGCTTGTTTCATTGCTTCATCTCCTCTGATAGGTCTGTCTCCCAATATCAACCGGCATCATTAACAGCAGGGTGGTTGGTTTGTGGTGTAGAAGAAACCACACGAACACTGACCAAGCATAGAAACACCACTGCTACTAAGTTGGTGTGATTCTTGCAAAAACTATATAACACCAACATTTTGTGGGTTTTACCGCACTACTTCTTGCATCTGAGCAATTGCTAGGCAACCAGCAGAGATGTACTGTGCCACAACAAGTAATAGTCCGGCACATAATCCCCCATAAAATGGTGAATTACACAATTTTTGCATGGATCAAACAAATGAGATGTCATGTTTCTTCCACACAAGTACATCGCATCTTTTGTGGATGGAAAAACCAACAGCACATGATCTTATGGTTTTATCTAAAGAAGCTTAGTAAAGATTGCATGTACTTAATTGTTCAGCATACAGCACAGAGCCCTTGTTTATGTGAACTTGGATGTCTGTTCTCATCTGGAGAAATGCCCCTGATCTGGAAGACAGAAGAAAAGGCCACCCACAGGGCAAGTAGCTGTCACTGTTGATTCACTGGAGGCTGAATTTAGTAAATTCTTAAGCAGCCTCTCTGAAAAAAATCCCACCTTGTATGGAGAAACTTTACAAAAGAGACCTCTTACATTCTCTGGGTGGGAGATTACTGGGAGGGCTGGTGCAATTATGCGTCCTCGTGCTGAATGGAGTGGAGCAGAGAGTTGTAGCTAATCTGCAACTCAAACAAGAGTAAATCTAAACTAATCAACAGCGAATTACAATGCCAGGCACAGGCAAAAACATAACAACTTGGGACGGGTGTGTGTGTGCATGCTGGTGATTCATGCTATGCTTTTCAAACCATGGTGAAATACGCCCTCAGGCAAGAAACAGCTTAGTCAAAGAGCCACTCAACACATTTGGAAGGAAATAAACACACAGTGATGCAAGAACAGGTAAAATGTTGAAACACAAAATTACATTGCACTGGCAGAATATCAATCAGAGCCTGTCACAACAGCACTTGAACCAGGGGAAAGACTTAATAATAAATGTGTCAAAAACCTTATGTGCACTTGAGTATAAGCACAGAAGACCTTTAAGAAGTCAAAACAATAGATTTCAGAGGTAGTAGTCTGTGCATGTTAGGCTCCTGAAGTGGTTGAAGTCTTACTGAAGATTTGGCATCTTGTTAGCTTTTATAGGAAGTGAAGATGTTGCATGATGAACTAGTCTGCCACGAATCTGATAACCCTTTTAAAAAGCAGGTTTAATCCATGTCTCATGAGTCACTCCAAACTTGTTCATAAGTAAATACCTTGTCACGGCAATTCATACAAGACCTGGGTTTCAAAAGCACTACAAAGTGAGCCCTGGAATGCTTTCACAGTGGGGATTTAACACAGTCAACAGTGCGAAAAATCTGTAGTAATCCTGTAGGATTTCTTATCTTAATACGGTAACTTAAGTTAATACAACACTTATGATGTTCAATCACGTTCAAGCATCTTTGTGGTTACCAAGAGTGGAATTAATAGCTGAGGGGGAAAAAGGTTGCCACTTGTAATATCTGTGGAGAAAGGAATTGATGACGTTTTTTGATAGTATTTATGGCTGGCATGTAGTCTGCTATAGCCATTAAATGTATTAGGTACCAGTAGTTTGTAATGTCAGTGGCGGAGTCCGCCATTCCTGCTCTGGATTCAAATAGCATGCCCATGCACAGGAAAGAACGCATGTACGAACTGGATTAAATTCAGAGGACGAGAGCCGGTGTACAGGTAATGAAATGCAATGATAGCACAAGTGTCGGTACAAGAATGGCGACAAAGACATCATCATCTCAATCGAAAAGAGTAGCTGCTCAAAGGGTGTCTCCTTCCCCCAGGGAGACTTGTGTTATTAAGACATTGTTAACGTTACCACCATTAACCGCAGGTGTCGCTACAATCAGCCACAACCGAAATCTTAAGGATTATACCTTTAAAAGGAACCCATGTTCACGTTTAATATCAACATTGTGCAGCTTCAGACCTGTTTAAAACTGTTGTGGTAGCAAGCAGGGAGCGCAGACACAGGTCGGATAACCCATGCTGTTTAGATTGAAAATATCCTTGTGTTCAAAACAACTCCAGGGCTTTCCCCAGTGTGGGCGTGATGCTACAGGTACAGGAGACTAGATGCAATACCATCCAAGAAGTCGAGGTCAAATAAATACTCCACGAGTCTGAGGGCTTATCAGACTGCGGTTTTTTTACAACTCAAAATTAGCAATAAACGGCAACAATCATTTTCTCCTCCCACTCCATGCTTGTGAGGTAAACAACAGAATTAGCACAATGCTAAAGGTTAGACGCTAACAAGTATGGAATGTGCACATGCATGTATTCAATTAGCCTAAACAGTGTGTTGCTGGGTGACGTTGGATCAACTGTTTAGTTTGACTTGCTGGAGCTCTCTGCATCTCCCCCCCCTGCTGTGCTAATGCAATGGTTTCATGGAAATTAATGAGATGTCTGTGTTTTTGTTTAAATGCAGTGCTATTGTTGGTCTAAATGTGGTTTTAGGTGTGAGAAGGGTAATGACAGACTCTCTGATGACGAGGAGAGGACAGAATTTATCATGTGCTTTCTTAGGTTCTTGACTAAAAATAAAGCTAAAATATTTAGTTCTCTGTTGTCTCATAAAACCTGGTGTGTGAATTATTAAAACATAATTAAGACATTTTCAATTTACCTCTTGTGCTTTAAGAAACAAGGAGGTTACGGTTGTTGTGCCAAAAGACGGCGTCCTTATTTAATGTGAGTTTCTTTTTGATTATCACAAATCACATTTTAAATGGAATGAGAGAAGCATTTCTTTTTATTTCTGCCAACAATAAAGTAACAAAAATGCAGAATGTTGAAAATTGTGTAAATTTTACATTTACGTACAGCATACTTTTAAGCAATACTGTATTCCTTATGTAAAATGCAAATGCAAGTGATTAGAAACACAGATAGAGCTGTAAAGAAAAACATGTCAGCATTGACACCTCCTGATAAAATGTTGGGACAACCCAGTGGAGAATGTGACCATGTGCCTGTGAGGTCAGACTGTTTTTCCTCCTCAGCTTCTCGTCTTGACGTCACTCTGCAGCTGATGGGACCAGCCCCTTTTTGGCACCCTGGTGGTAGTGACTCTCCAGCTTCCCTGTGAGAGAAAGGGAAGGGTGGGAGGGGAGAAAAGAGGACGAGATGAATCAAAACACCATCAAAGGGACAGAGTGACCTTTCTGAGAGCTCAAGGCCCGCTGATTAGAGGCGGCCTTCGAGAGACAGTGGAGAGAGAGAGAGAGAGAGAGAGAGAGCGAGACAGATGAGGTAAAGGCCAATGAGACCCTTCATTCCACGGCAAAGAGAATTTAGACCACAGCTTTTGTCAGCAGCAAACTAAGATTCAATTATATAAATGTGCATTCACTGTAATCCAATTGTAAAAAAGATTACTCATACAATACAATATGTGCTGTTAAAAAACTTACCCTGTAGTCTTATACAAATGACATACATAGATACATACATACATACTACACTACAACAAGAAAATTCAGTCCTACAAAGCTATCATCACACTCACACATACACTGATTAAACAGTCACAAAGGTTATTTAAAAAAGAATCAATAAGAAGAAGTCCCTCAGAGCAACGAGTGTCAGTTTTTCCAGTAGTAAGATGCATAGTACAGGAAATTTCTTCCCCTGTTCAGAGGTGGTATGAGGAACCTTTAATGCCAACCAGTTCTGTGATCTGGTGTCATAGTCGTTCACTTTGAACGTAACTAAGGATGTTAAATATCTCAGCAGCTCGCAGTAGAAAGCATGGCCCTATACATGAAAAGACAGGTATGCTGATACCTTCAGGGTGTCAGTGATGACCATCAAACTTTCCTCATGTATCTCACAGTGGTGAGTGTGATAGCTGTGTTGAGTAACAAATTGAATGGCACTGTGGAAAAAGGTATCCCTTGGTTAAAGGGTAGTGGCAGTAGTATACAGGGTATCACCATAATCAAGTGAAGATAGTAGAGCAGATTGTTGAATAATTTTTCTGTTTTCAAAGAAGACAAAAGCTTCGGAATTGGTATAAAAATTAAATCTGAATTTTAAGGTGTTGTGCGAGGTGTTAAATCTGAGATTTTGTGGGACTAACCAAATTTCTTTTAATGCTGTATTGTATCCATTAGATTTCCGGAAAGTGTACAGATTGGAGTAGGAACATCAGAGCTCTGTGCTCATGTGAAAAGCATACCGTTTGTTTTTTATGGAGTTTAGGATGAGCTTCAAATTAGTACAGGAGACCTGATTTGTGGAAGAGCATATGACATACAGGATGGTATCATCGGCATAAGAATTGACACTGTGATGTTCTGTTGGAAAAGAAACATTATTTATGTATACAGTAAATAATAGGGGGGGCTAATATTGATCTTTGTGAGACACCTTTATCAACTAACCTGACAGTCTCAACTGTTGTACCATATGATTGTACCAGATGTAAGCAGAATATTACAAATCATAATCAGTAGTGACTAATAAACATTACACTATACAATCGTTTCTCAGTGCATCTCCCCGTGTATGTGATGTATGTTAACGGGGAATGTTAATGTCTGTGCTTGGTTCTTATTTTGCCAAGAATTCTTTCCTTAATACCTATGTTTTGATTATGTAGCACAGGCAGCTAACAGCACCAACTTGCTGATTAGCAGACTGATTAGCCATTTTCATGCCATAAAACAGTAGCCACCATTGTTGTGAGAATTTCCACGGTCTTTATATGTTGCACTACTAATTCATGTGAACCACAGATGAGAATGCTAACAATGATGAAAACAGCTGAGAATATCAAAGAGGGGATTTTATCAAGTCACTATTTATATAAATGCTTGTAGCTATGGTGAGTAAACAAAACTCCTGCAGCCACTGACCAGAGCTGACCTCCTCATCTACTGTTACTGACACCTCTCTCTCAATACAGCTTTCCCAATATCAATCACATTTCAAATTCCTCCACTAAAACTCACTCTCCAAAACTATGACCTGCTGCTTGGTCCCTTTCTGCGCCGAACAACCTCTGCTGGGTTTTGATAACCTTTATTGATCCTATCCTCAACTGCAAGCCAAATAATAACCCTGTGGCTGTCTGCCTAACACAAGCCCCCTGCCTGTCAAACCACCACATTAGCTGGCTGTTTTCCCCATGGCTGAGGCAGGGGAAAAATGATATAAGTGTGACAGGCAGGGATGGTGGTTGTCACTTGTGCTTTCTTTTCATGTTGTCACGTTATGGCTGAACTCTGGGTAGTAGCAGCATAAACAAGGCGTTTAGGAGAAGTGCTGTTTGCTCACCATTTCCAAGCCTGTCTGAATGGCTGTCAGTGTCTGCCTGTTCTGCCATGAGCAAGTGCTGCTTAGGCGTGGAAACACCTCTGGAATTTTTGGGTTACAGCTGCCAAAGGTCTATTCAAGATTACGATAAATCCACCATAACAGAAATGCATCATAGGTTAAAAAAGCCTTTTATTTTGACACATTCAGCACACAAGGTCTAAGCATTGTTCCAGTCTTGCATGTGCTTTAGGGGAGAATAAATATTATATGTAAAGACCCCAATAAGTATATCATAAAATGCCGAGATGGCAGCTGAACTCCGGCGGGCTGGAGTCAAAGTGGTGTTGTGCCAGCACAAGCAGACTTTTTTTTCTGGGAAATGTGCTAATGCTCCAACTCCTCAAACTTGTGAGTGAGAGTTGGAGCCAATATTGTGGAAAATTGGCTCTGGCAGTTTTCCTTGTTATGACACAGTGACATTTCTGTGAAATGTTGTGTATCATATATGGAAGCAAACTGAATAAAAACAAGCACTCACTCAATGGGCATTTAGCAGTTGTACTGTTAGCTACTCATTTGGCCAATGTCAACACGGTAAGCCCCATATGCATAGTAGCATCATGACAAATTCTTCACCTTCAAGGACACCTAAGGGTGCTGAAATGAAAATGCCCTGTGTACAGTTTGCATTTTCTACGTGACATGCAATACATTTTGCAGGGTGAATGTAACATATTAAAGTGATAGATACAATTTCTTTTTCTTGACACAATATACAAGTCCTGTAATTAGGGATGTGCCAGCCAGCTGATGTGTGCTAAAAAAACCCTGAAAAGGAGCAAAGACATTTTAAGCGACAAAAAGGTTTTAACCATTCACAACTAACAGTGAAATCCTGTATGTATTTGGGAGAATGCTTTTATTTGGCCCTATGACCTCACATAAGCCACTGGCTGCCTGTAAAATACCATCCATTGATATCAGTAGCGATGAATAACCCATACTACATTATGTTAAAAAATCTGCAATATCCAACTAAATTGAGAAAATGAAGATTTCCTACGTCATCTATGTAGGTAGGACAAATTAATTCATTTTTTGGCCCCCTGGGAACAGTGCAACAAAGCTATAAACACAACGCTGACATATTATCACCTTAAAAAGTTGTCAAACAGTTGCCTATTTACACTTCCAGCAGACATGGGGCAACATTAGCGTTTATTCAAAGTCATCACCACCTGGCAAATGTAAGTTCAATATTCACTCTGTTTTTGTCTCCAACTCCTGAGGGAAATAATTGGCTCTTTAGCTGCTAAATGCTCCACTATGTTCACCAGCCAGTCACTAACTGTGTCAGTTTGCCATTAAGCGCCAGGCAGATGGCTTACAGTCGGTTTTTAGAGCCTTTTGACTGAAAACAGCTGACTGCTGAGGCCGAAACTGTGCTATGAGATTGGTGAGAGTGAAGCAAAATAACAAGCTGCTTAAAGGACTGACTGTTGGAAACCACTTAGTATATTTTCTAAAGCAGGGAGACAGTCTGAGAAGTGTCCTTTAGGCAATTTCCTAAACTCATTAAAATACACCCTTAAGTGAAACAGGGAGAAATAACAAGGTTTTGTGCAACTGGCCACGAATGACCAAGGACAACAGCAACAACACTAGTACAGTAAGTGGGCCTTGTTGTCATGACTGTCAGAGGGAGTATTCTCTGGTTGTGTAAACAAGTCAGAGTCATTATATTCTCCAGGAAAGTCAATCCAGCAATGTTACATATTCCATGGGTGAAGGCGACTTTTGTTAATGGCTCTGGAGCTGCTGAGCGGTCGCATTTCAGAGTAGGTGCTGCTGCCCAGCTGAGAGAGCTGGAGGGAATGCAAGTGAAGGAGTGGGTGGAAAAAACAGAGAGACAGCAAAAATGAGACTGAAGGGATGTTGAAAAGGACGAAGAGAGGGAGGGAGGGGTGCTGGGAGAAAGTGATACAGATAGGAGGACAACGGGAGAGGTGGGGAGAGGGAGAAATAGAAAGGCTGGCCCATCGATTGGCTGAGATAATTTCCCATTGATTGCTGCACTGTTTGGAGATTGCTGGAGAAAGGTTTATTGCCCACATGCTGCAGCTGGGGAGGAGGCCATAAAAATAAAAAAAAGCACAGGTTGTCTGGATAGGGCTAGCTCTCCATCAACCAAACCGTAAAACACCCTCCTGAACACACACTCAGCCAGACAGAAGCTCACACGCACACACGCACACTACTCTCCTTACATATTCACAAATATGACTGCATGCATACTATTCCCATTTCACATAATGGGAGAATACAACTTATCGCTGTTGGAAAGTGCACTCGCATAATCCCTTGAAAATCCAGGGGCAGCAGTGCAAAGAGTATTTATTAGACTGAAATAGAGGTCCATTGACATCCTCCCTGACATTAATAACATGCAGGCCCATCCACTTCCTTGCAATAATAATCACAAGAATAATTGGCTGGTTGCTGTTTCTCTTTCTGTGAGAGTAGCTGCCTACGCACTGAAGAATAAAAAGGCTGAATTCTAAATTCTATCTTTTTATTACACACCGGTCCCAATGCACCTGGATAATAAACCTAGAACAGCTATGCACATACACTTTAACTACATGTTGATACACCGTCTGATGACACACTTTGACATGAGGGAATTACTTCATTTCTACAAATGATAACACATAAAAGGAAAGTTAAAAGTGGGCCACCGCCAGCTCTGTGATTGAATGTAACACCTCCAACAGTATCTGTTACATTGATTCCCACTGGGCTCCCACAATAACCAATTCAGAGTCTATCACAAGTATACTGCCTGGAGAGTAAAAAGAAGTTTGAGGTGAAAAAGCATTTACAATCTTAAACTAAGCAGGCAGGATTTAATGGTTTGAATTCAGAGATGGTGTCAAGGAATAGATGTGAATTTTCCATATTTCACCAGTTCATTTCACACATCTGCATTTTATAGGGAAGCTCATATGAACTGATGTATCTTCAGTTTACACACTTAACTGGGGGGGGGGCATTTCTGGTAGATAAAGCTGGTGTTAATGTTTCTATTGTCAACAAATCTCATAAATCATGTTTGTTCATCCCTCTTTACTTTCAGACTTCTCTACATTGTACTCACTCAGCCCCAAGCCCACTCGTTCAAAGCGAAGACACAACAAGGCTATGAGTCTACAGCTATGCTAGCAGCTCTGTCAGGCTGTATGGGGCTAACATCATCACAGTGACGTGAGGCTAACATGCTGATGTTTGTGTTTGTTTAGGTTTAATGTTTACCATGTTCACCATCTTAGTATATCTTGTTAACATGCTAACAGTTGCTGATTGGCACTAAACACAAAGCACAGCTGAGGCTCATGAGACTGTCATTAGCTTTGCTGGTGCTAGAAGCAAAGTCAGGGATCACCAAAATCAGTAGGGTACATTGTCTGGGAATCATGACTGTCTTTACCAAATGTCATGGCAATCCATCCAATAGTAGTAATTGTACAGATATTTCAATCTGGGCCAAAGTGGTGAGCCGACCAACCAACCTACATTGCCATCCCTAGAGCAACCTAGCTTTCCCGAAAACAGCTGGGTACTGTAGTTTTTAGCAGAGTTGCTCATTTCTTGGGGACAACTACAGTGCCCATGCTCACTGTATTGAGCGCAGTGTGTGGCTCATTGATGTGTATAGTTTTGGACAACAAAAGAGCTCCACGGCACAGAGGAATAATCTATGTCAGGCTTTGGCTACACAGGCTGTACTCGTTAGTAGGAGCAATTTATTGTACATTTTGGTCTTTTCATGGGATTTGTTTGCAATAACAAAAATATCACAAGCCTTATCCTTTAACACATAAAAATAATTTAGTGTACCTATGTTAGCAGTCAATACAACTAAAATGTATTTCCATATTTCAGTAAGCACGACTGGTCCCGTAGTTTAGAAGATGAAGTGAAAGGGCTCCCAGTTCATGATAAATCTAATCTGGTTTTTTTTTAAGGCTTCATTCTGACTTCAGCTCAGCAACACTGCTCTTCTATCTTCTTTTCCTTATCTGGCCTCAGCTTAGTACACCTCCAGCTGAAGTCATTCTGCAGGTGAAAGCAAGCCGACAGCCTCAAGCACTGCAGGAAAGTGGATGTGTACAAAACCCCCGGTAGCCGGGGGAGAACAGCAAGAGAGGAGGGGAAAAACTGCCTGCATTCCCATCTTGCTGTTAGTCACACCTAATTTACATTCCCTTCCTGTGCTGCCGAGCTTGTGAATTTACAAGTGGATAGAGAAGGTGCTGTTTGAGACTTGTGTTGGCATGCTGTTTGCAAGGGGTTAGGGAGAAGCATGAACCATGCTTCTCACTGCAGAGAAAACAGGCTCTTGCCATCGCTTGATCCAAACCTCCCTGCCTGAAGCTGTTTTCACAGACACTGAGGGACTGTAACGGCTGAGTGATTTATCCAACCAACAGCTCGTTGTTGAACCGGTTTAGTCACGCACATGACAGTTCCACACAGCTCGCTAGAGAACCCGTGTCTGACAAGTCGGGGACAGCAAAGGTAGTGCTGGTAGCTGGGCGGATGAGGAGCAGTGAGGACATGGTGATAACTGGTTTATATCAGTGCTCCCAAACTCCCATGCAAACTAGAACATAGATTGTACCTGCAGTTCATTATGCAAGACTTTTGTTGATAGCTTTCTGTGGTTTGCCTGGCTTTCTTTGATATTATATGTTTTAAGATTAAGTATAATTGCACAGTTTGAATAAGTATGTGGTCCTGGATTCATGATTTTTTTGATAGGTAATAGCAATTTTAAAAGTGCTGGCTTTATGAACTGCCCACGAGGATTCCCATGAGGATTAACTGATTTAGATCCACTAAATAAACTAAGGTTGACCATTCAGTTAATAAGCAACACTATTCATCCACATATTCATCATTTATAAGCAGTATATAAGCATTTTAATGCAGTTGTAAACAGGGTTTGTTAATGTATTGGTCAACAACTACAACTCCTCTTGTGCACACCCATAAGGGGAGGTTGGTGTATAAACAGACAATGAAGGACAGTATAGTTAAATGCAGGTGTAATAATATGAAGATTTCTTCACAGAAGAAGTCAACAAAAAATGTCCTTATCTGTTTACAACTACATTTGTGTGTTATAAACCATTTATTATGTTTGTATACGGCTTATAAATGTCAAATAGGATGTTACCAATTCATTTTTACGATTTGCTAATGCCTCATCTACAGTCAAACAGTATAATCAACATATCAAAAGAGCTTTCTATGGCAAAACAAATGGTCATTAAATTACGGTGGTAGCAGCCACTAGCTGAATATATTGTATTCTCAATCAGAACAAGGATGGACATATCTTTCATGTCTGGGGTGAGAAGCTGGCTGTGATTGTGGAGGGAGTTGTTGCTACAAGACTTTATTGAAGTCTTGGATACAGACAAAACACATATCTTGAATTTATAGGTAGCACGAAGGTTGTTGTGTTCCCTGGTGTGTGTTTAGTACCAGCTGTACAACTCTGATTCTAAAACATAAGGTGAAGGTGAAGGGAGAGTCTGCGTATTGCTGCAAATCCTTCCTGGCTTTTGTTTGGAATTTCAATCTAATGTCAGTCTCACTTCTCCTGCGTCTTCTCGAAACGCACAGTGACTCAATCACGCATGAACATGAACAGCAGCAAAAGTAGCAATGTGAGGAATTTGGAGAAAAAAAGAAATATGCAAAAGCGTTTGGAGCTCTGCCCCCTTTCTTTCCAACATGCACCTGGCTAGTTGCTGCAGAAAGCAAGTGTGACTGTCAGTTTCCGAAGGTTACAAAACTGAGTGATGAAGACAAATTGAAAAGCCGTTGTTCACCGCCTTCACACTGTCGGTAGGGCACTTTGCGTCTCATGTGCATATTGGCGTTGAAGGTTACAGAGTGAAGCTTATATATTTGGAGGGTTAGCAGTTCAAACATCAACAATCTCAGTGTTCAAGAGCTTCTAGGTGAGGTACAAACTTCAACTGCCCATTGACAGTTAACGTAAAAATGGAGTTATTCTAGTCAACTCCCAAATGTGGATCTTTGTAAAAGTTTGGTTGTCAATCATGGGTTTACTATAAATAAACTACCCTGCGACCCTTCGGGATAAGCAGTATGGATAATGAATGAATGAATGAATGAATGAATGAAACTACTAGTATGCTGTAGAAGAGAAGTGGAGCCTGGGAAAAATGTTTAGAGTATATATGTTTTGTATAACAGTTCCTAAACCACAGAGCTACACAATACATAGATTGTGATTATTTCGTGGGACAAAAAGCCTGTTGGCAGTAATCAATGTAACTGTGTGAGTTTGACCTGAGTTAGACAATGGTGTCACACAGTATACATTGATTAAATGCTGGAGACGATGCCTTGTGTAAAAATAAATACATTAGCCTACATTAAATGGGACTGTGGTTCAGTTTGCAAAACATTTGAGTACTTGGTCGATGATCGTTAGTTAGGCTACTGTTGACAATGCGGTTACAATTTTAAAACATTTTGCAGAATTACGGTCATCTTATATTTACAGGCATCATATATTTACAGGCCACAACACAAACTCAACGCTGAACGTAATGGACCTCAAAATAAGTTTCCTCTCAGACCACAGCTCCCATCTGTAGTTACTTGGCTGTGGCAATTCTCTCTTAACCCAAATTCACACTGCAAACATACCTGATAAACAACTTTCCAAAAGTAATTCATCTTCCTGCAGAGATGAACAACCAGGCAAGCTCAGCTGATGTGTGAACAGTTTATAGCCTGTCAGCCAAAGAATGTTGGACACGACTGAACCTTTTGGAGTCATCGACTGTCAACAGCCAATCAAATATCCTGGCAAGTGAAAACTGAAAATTACATCTATTCAGTCCTGTTTAAAAAAATGCTTGGAGCTCAGTTCTGTCAGTTTAAGAAATTAATATTTATCATAACTTTTGTTTCACTGGCGTTTCTGCCCTAAGCTCCGCCAAAACATAATACTAAAGCAGTAAAAACACATTAGCTAAATGTTTAAAGCTCTGTGGCTGCTTGAGACTGCTGCACATAGATAAAGTGAGGCTTCATGTTCTAGTCATAATAAACAAAGTTGGAAAATGTACTGAATACGGGTTGTTGGCAAGACTATGTAACCTTTTAAAAAATGAAATGGCAGCCTTACTTGGTCTGGTAAGACAATTAGCTTTGGGTGGCTAATATTACTGACATTACCAAGTCAGTTTGCTCACTTTATAAACTCCTCTCAACTTGGTGGTGTTACGCTGTTTCAGGACAAAATTTAAGCATTTAAGATTATATTGTAATTTCCACTTGTGGCCACAGTGGCCGCTCTTCATTAAAAAGCTAGATAGTCAGAAGTTTCAAACTTGGTTTTGTTATTCGAATCTGCAAAGTGGACAGACACTGCGATACACACGGCATTATAAAAGAAACTTCAATTAAAGTTGAGTCTGGATTTAAGGGCTAGTGAACGAACTTTACTTCATTTTCTGGCAAAAAGCTGTAACAAGTGGAATCCAAGGGAATCCTGCAGAACCAAAATGTTTGTTATCATAGCTCCTTATTGAAGTTCATTTTATGTATTTTTCACTTAAGTAACTTTTGGCAGTAAGTGACCGACACACCAAACAACAAATTGTTGTGATCTTCCACTATTTTAAAATTGTGCTTGGAATTTGCTCACATACGACTTCCTGTTGAATAAAAATGAATGAGCAGATGGATGTTCCTTCTGGAAGCCATGTGTTACATGTCCTACTCTGTCACGGCACCATTGATGCCTGGCCCCTTTCTTTTGAAGAGTGCTGTTAGTTAAACACCGCCAGTTTAAAAGAAACACTGGCTCTGGCTTTTACAAGCACAATTACTGGGAAACCTGTAATGAGTGAGCAAGAAGGTCTATCAGTTACTGGGAGCCGCCTGTACTGATGTTTCCTAGCAGACAGAGCAGGTTTCCCCTGCGACCACAGCTTATCAAATCACTTCACTTAGATGCTTTTACAATAAGCTGGTGGGTGCCGCAGAACAGTTTGTTACTGAGAGGACTGGAGCTCAATAGTGTTGATAAAGCATCATGGGAAATACCTCACAAATACTAACACATAACTAATAATTACTAAGAGATATTTTGCAAATCAAGATCTGAATTTGACGACAACAACAGTTTTCAGAACAATTTAATTCAGATTTGTCACCACTTCATTGCCTTTTGGAGTAGAATATATTGAAGGTTGTATGTGGTGTCAAATACAGCACATGTTTTCATTAGTTGTTCCTGTCGAGCATATTTTATTTTCAGGGCCACTGGGTTCAGATTTTTATTCCCAACAAAACAAGAAAAAAAATAAAGAGTCAGCTGGAGACAACATGAGTGCTGCAGCTGAAAATAACATAAATTCAGTGCACTGTGTCACTCCTTGTTTACAGTATAAATACATTGTAAGGTCACGGGCAGGAACTCTGTGTGTTATGGATCTATTTAGCATTTCCCCCACACAACCATGTCTATGCATTAATGCTTTCCTTTGTCCTGACTAAGATCCCAGGGAGCATAAAGGCTCTGGGAAGATGCTTAAACAAATTTAATTTCTAATTCACTTACTGGATCCAACTTCAGACTATTACTATCAAAATCCACTATTCTGGCCTCACGCTCTAATAGAGATAGACACCGTTAGGATTTCATCTAAACCAGTCCTGATTCCCTGTTATGTTTCCAACACTAAGATTGTGAATCAGTGTAATACAGACTTACAGCACAGCGGATTTGAAAGCCTTCTGATACACAGATAGCAGAAAACACCATTTCTGAAGTATTATCAGACCTATATTTTTGTTTTAAATGTACATGTCTCCATATATCTGTTGTAAATGTGCTTATAATAAGACTGCAAATATGGTTAAAGCTTTAATGGTTGAACTGAGTTAAACCAAGAAAGTAATCTTTGAGGGAGGCCATGCGTAACAACTGAACTCTCAAAAAGTGGAAGATAACAGCACTCTCTGTTTTGCATTTCCATTTTCCTCTGTATCACTGCACTCCATCATGTATTACCCATGAAGGCTCAAAGTTCATTAGACCACACAGAATAATTCAGAAGCCATACTGGACTCTCAAAAAGCCAGTTATAACCAATGTGGAACATAAATAGAAATCCAGGTAAGTTGTTCAAAAGCTGAGTGAATGTTTCTATAGTTTAGACTTTACTTTAAATCACCAAAACAGCTTAAACTAATTGTAATAACGCTCTTTAAAGATTTAAACATTTTATAACGTGAAGAAGAAATAGGGCAGGTATTTATTCAAAAGTATCACATAATATTCAAACATATAGTTTGAGCCAATTTGGTGTTTTGTGTCCTGTGTGTTGAGCAGAGAATGTTACTTCACTTACACACCTGAGGGCATAGGCTGGTGATCGATCACTATCTCGGATTAGGAATGGAGGAAGCCACACAGTTTTTCAACAAATGTCGGGCAATCGAACAACAAAAAATGCCACATGAGGGAATTTGAAGTCCTTTCCAACGCGTGCTTGGGTGTCTGTTTTTGGGTTTAAATTCACTGTTAGTGTTTTGTTTGTTATATATAACTAGCTTGGTTTTACGTTTTCATTCAGTGGCATTCCCAGCTTTTTGTATAAACCTTTCCAGAACATGTAAATAAACTATAAAACGCACTTGCCGTGGCAATTTTTTGCACCAACGCGCGTTGGAAAGGGCTTCAAAGTGGCATTTTTTGTTGTTTGATTGCCACTACATATATATTTCATATTTAACTAAAAGACTGTGTTCAGGATTGCCAAACCAGGTCAAACTCACATTAGTGAGATTATCCAGTGAACTTCTCACTTATATTCATATGAATGCTGCAGCATGTATAATGCTTTGCTAGAACTCATTAGATAATAGAGAAAAATGAGATTGTCCTCATCAATTGTTTCATTCATTCATTCATTCAAGAGACGAAGCATTGAAGGAATTACAACTCTTGTCTGTTGGGAGCAAAGGAGTAATTAGGGTGGTGTTGTTATACGTCGCACATATAAGAATAAGAAAGTGCTGTTTGCTTCCTGTGTCCTACAGAGTCAGTTGGCCAGTAATTGCGTGTGATTAAAAACTCATTTGTTCCTGCTGCTACTGGGTTTTTAAATAGTGCGATGTGATTGCTGGTTGTGTTCTTGTTGTTTGTGTTGTTGTGTATTGTGGTTGTTGCTTGGGCTGCCACTGCTGATTGTACAACACATTGCCCCTTGGGGATAATAAAGACATCTTTGACTTTGATTGTGACAACTGTTCTCCAACCTTAACCAAGTCATTTTTTTGCCTAAATCTAAACAAACCTTAACAATAGTGGTGTCAAATCAGAAAATGGTTTGCAACATTGATTTAGAAGGCAGTTACGTCGTCCTGCTGACTTGGGCACTTGACTTGCTGGTGATGAGAAAATCTAGCATCCCAATCAGACTTCTCGCCACCCCCGAGGGAACATTCACAAATGTGAAAATGACGCCAGTTATCCAGAAGATGTTTTATTGTTTTCAGTTTCGCTTCTATCACATTGTCTCGTTAGAACAACGTATTGTCACCAAAACCCTAATACAGGCAGCTACTCCAAACACTCTGAGAGAGACCTTTGTTTAAACAGCTGCCAAATCTCAGAAAATTAGAAAAGAAGGGTGTTCAAATAACATAATTATGGAAATAACTGCTACTTACACTTCAATAATGTTAATCCAACTGAGTGAAACCAGGACCATGCAAGGTCAAAGGAAACTGGATTCAGTGTATAGGACTTGAAGATGTTTCTGTAATTGGTTTTTGAATTGATTTTTCTTTTCATAAAAAGTGCGTTACAATTGGAGCTGAAACAATAAGTCAAATAATTGATTTAAGAGCAAACAAGTCTATCATTGAATAATCATTTAATTCTGTTTTTTAAAGCAGAAATGCCAAAACATGTCCTGGTTCCAGCCTTTAAAATGAGAAAATTTAGCTTTCTTTTTTTTTTGTGGATAAATAACTAAATATCTTTGGATTTTGGACTGTTTGTCAGACAACAAAGTCATCTGGACATGTTAACTTGGGCTTTGGAAAGCTGTCATTGAATTTTTTTAAAACTATTTTATTGACAATTTATGGAACAATCAATCACTCCGTGAATCCAGAAAACAATCAGCAGATTGTTTTCTGGATTGTTTTCTCTAATTGCAATTAAAACATGATATTACAAGAATTATCTTTGTTTAAGACCACAGTTATAACGTAAAATACTAGGATTAGGATTACACGTCCTTTATGCTTAATTATGGACAAACTGGGTGTGATGTGTGCAGTGTTGGTGTTTAATTCCTGCTTTGACACCACATCTCCATTTCTTACAACTGCATTTACAATTCATCCTCGAGAGACAAGAAACCCTCTTGTCAGGCTACACACACTCGGGTGCCAAGGGCTTTAAAAAGCTACTTAAATCCTCAGTAGCCACAATGTCAAAGGGACAAAATATAAAGTGTAGCCCACTTTATTACAGCCGCGATGGGACTCTGAAAAGGTGAATAAAGCCGTGTTATTAAAAAGAGTCCTTATAAAGCAGACTCGGCCACATCTAATTAGAATGTAAATGTAGTGTGGGCTGAGGATGGATCACAGAGGATAGACATTGGCATTTAGATTATGCTGAGACTAGATTACTGATGACACTGTGTGTTGGTGAGATAGCCTTTTTGAGAGCAGCTTGGCAACTGACTAATTGTGTTTCAACACTAGCCATGTAGGCCGTTGCTGTTATATCGCCGGTAATTAACGAGAGAGGGGAGAGGTACATTGTTGCATACGCACAATACAAACAATCCTCGACAACGCCAAGACTAAAAACACATACACGAGTATATGTGCTTAAATGCAGACACTGCAAGGCGATCTTGCACCTCTTGTACCCTGTACTAGATTGAAAGAATGAAGCATTTCTTTGCACTAAGCCTTGAAGCTGCTCAGTAGAAATCCTCTCACCTCTGTGCGATTCCTCATCAGGGGCACATGCCATGAACACAGCAGCTAAGACCAAACAGAAAACCAAAGACAAAGTGGAGACAGCAAGAGGAGAGGAGGGAGAGAAACAGAGAGCAGAGAAGAACAGAGAGGGAGGGTGAGTGCAGAAAGAGGGAGAGAGCAGAATGGAATAAATTGAAGCTGATCTGGTCCTCTGCATTCTGAGGAGGCTGGATTTGCATATCTGTGCAGCGGTGCAGAGGGAGAAATGTGTCAGTGCTGACAGCAAGCTGAATATCTTAAACCTCCGCTGACATCCCTGCAGGCGCTCTCTCCTCACATACAGGGATACACGGTGGAAGGAACACACACACACACACACACACACACACACACACTATTACTTAAGGTCAGAAGATGGGAAGCTTTGTGCATTGCTTTGTTCCTGCACAGTGATATACAGTAAGTAGTCCTTGTTGTTTAGCAGTCAGCTCAAGTACAAGACCAATCTCTGGGGAAAGGACCCAGTGAGGCAGGCCATTCTCTGTTGCCACTCAGCGACATAACTATTCACAGGTGTATAAATATACCTCTATGCATGTATATGGGTATATACACAGATCAGCCATAACATTATGACAGCATGGACACCCTGACCAGCAACTGCGACGCTCTGTGTGTTCTGACAGCTTTCTATCAGAACCGGCATTAACCTTTTCAGAAATTTGAGTAACAGAAGCTCTTCTGTTGGATTGGACCACACAGGCCCGTCAACTCCCCATGTGCATCAATGAGCCTTGGCCATGACCCTGTCGCCGGTTCACCGATTTCCCTTCCTTGGACCACTTTTGGTAGATACTGACCACTGCAGACCGGGAACACCCCACAAGAGCTGCAGTGTTGGAGATGCTCTGACCCAGTCGTCTAACCATCACAGTTTGGTTCTTGTCAGAGTTGCTCACATCCTTACGCCTGCCCATTTTTCCTGCTTCAACACATCAACTTCGAGGACAAAATGTTCACCTGCTTCCTAATATGTCCACCCCACTGACAACAACCATTTCCTTGTTTTCAGAGAAATACGTGGCAACAAGAGTCTGAAGAAAACCAAGAATCTACAGTAACTCTGAATATACTATGTAAATATAATACCTTGAATCTAATTTAGGAATGCATGTGCAGCAATATGCATTGGGAGATAGGGGGGAAAAACAAACAAATGAAGAAACAAAAAACATGATTCAAATGTTGAAAAAAAGCAAAGTTTTTGGGGCTCGGCAGGCTGTTAAGTCACAGGCTTTACATTCATGTCTCTGTTAAAGGAATGTCTGATTTTTATGGAATATAAGCATATTTGGTTTCTTTGCAGAGAGAAGATTAATAACATTTTCATGTCTGTACGGTAAATATTCCGCTAGAGAAAGCAGCCAGTTAGCTTAGCTTACAATAAAGATGTTCATGGGGGGGGGTAGAGTTAGCCTGGCTCTATCCGAAGGTAACAACATCCACCTACCGGCACCTCTAATGCTCACTAATTAGACACATTATGTTATTTATTCTGTACATAAAATGAAAATGATTTTAAAATAGTGTTTCTTGACCAGAAGTAGAAAGGTTCTGGGGTTCCCGCAGGTTAACTGTAGGGTTGGGAATCGAGATCCGGTTCAAAATTATAACCGGTTCCAAAATGTAGATTCCAAAAGAATCGTTAAGAAATCTTTATTTTGATTCTGCTTTTCAGTTCCTAAACAAATATCACTTGCAAGATACATTTTTGCGATACATTTTACTGCGACCATGGTTGGCCCACAAAAATCTATCCGTTTATTGTTCCACAAAGTGCTCAAAAGAGTGGCTTTATGTTGTTCGGAAAAATGACGGCTTGGCACAGTGCAACACCTGTGCCAAACTTATTTCGTGCAAGGGAGGATGCACTATGAATCTGATAAAACGTCTTCGCCAGCATGGCGTGCAAATCAACGAGTGTACCGTGTTCGACGTGTTGAGCCGGTGTCCCTCTCCTTCACTTTCCTCCTCAGTCAACCAATCTGTGCAGAACGCTCGCATACTGCCTGAGAAGGCAGATATGCTTATTTTTCTCAACAGAAACTGTTTTTGAGTTTTGTATATATGCATCTCTGCCATGCGTAAGCCTGACTGAATGACTGAAAATGACTTGTGTTAAGGGTTTTAAAAATAAACCTGATTTGACCCTGCCCCTCAAAGAATCGGAATCGAGAATCGTTAAGAACCAGAATCGATAACCAGAATCGGAATCAGAATCGTTAAAATACAAACGATACCCAACCCTAGATAACTGACAACCTCACGATAAGGAAGTGACTGGGTCCAAAGAGAAATCATCCCAGCATATATAATATATATATATATATATATATATATATATATATATATAATGTTAATTAGTGAACCTTACAAGTGCTGGTAGATAGATTTTGTTACCTGTGGACAGAGCCAGGCTGTTCCCCCTGCCAGAATTTATGCTAAGCTAAGCTAAGCTAAGCTAAACTGCCTCTGTGGTATTGATCTTCTCATCTAACTCTGCAAAAAAAGTGAATAATCATATATAAAATATTCCCTCAAAGAAGCATTTTTGGACTCTGCACTCTCTAGAATCAATGGACAATAATTAAGTCACCAGTGGAAACTTGGCATTCAGAGAGTTTCTCTATTAATAGTGTACAATAATAGTGGACCACTAAAGTAGAGCTTCATATATGGATCTCCAATTTCTTTAGTGACTGACTGTGATTCATCTGACCAACTGCAGCAACAGCAACAGAGAGGCAATTGAATAGAGAATACCACAACATTTTCTCATTATTGATTGTGCAGCACTTGCACAGAAAAAACAGATATGTAATGCACCTTGCTAAATAATTTAGTAAATATTGATACCAGAATAGTTTTTTGGAATAGGCACAAATGTAAAGTATCTAGGGTGAACATTTGATGAGGTTTTTGCCTAATATGTAGGTATGTATGTATTCCAATACAGTATGACTGCTTCTTTCTGCAGCGTCCTTAAATAGGACTATGTGACATATACACAAAGCTGGCATGAGGTCTTTGCAGTATTTCAAATATTTAAGATTCTCAGTGGGTGAGGAGAACAAAACCTCTGCCTCGCATGTCTTAGATGCGGTGAATTCTTCTTTTTGACAGTCAAATCCAAAGACACTTTGCCAGACTATCTTCATGCTGTTCATCATAAAAGCCCAGAGGGGGATTTAATTTGGCAAGTTCTGTTCTTGCAATGAAAACAACAAGAATCCAGGGAACACATTTTATTGGTCTGACATTGTCTAATAGCCACCATCATTTCTGATTAATCTTACACTGCTCGAGGATTTATCTATCTGTGTGCTCCATGTGGTGCTGTGCAGCTCAATAGAGAGAAAAAAGCACAAACACTGCCAGGGTTAGTGCCTCCACTCCCACTGCACATAATTCTTACTACTTTGAATAAAAGCCTGCGCCAAATGGAGTGTGTGCGTGTGTGCGCATGTGTAGGTGAGAGTAGCAGTTTTGACAAACATAACAGCTGGGGCTCTAAAAAGTGACCAACCTTGTTTACATTTCATATGTTTCTACAAACGCTTTAGCACCAAGTTTGAACTCATTTTCTGGTCATCGCTATGGTGATTGAGCGCCCATGGCTAACATTAAGACCAGCAAATATCAGAGCAACCTCTCGGGTCTGGTTAAGTAGCTCATTAAGCTCAAGGTTAAATTAGCTCAAGGTTATGTTTGGGTCTCTACAGGCTGGCTGTCTGCAGAGTGAGAAGAGTTAAAATGCTGATGGGCTTGTCAAGTGTCAGAATGCATCCCGTCTACTGAAGGGTGAGAAATAGTGAGGGAAGATTGTGAATGGGTGAAGAATAGCACATGTATGGCAAAGTCCAAGTGTATGTAGTTGTGCTTTATACTGTGTTGGGGAAGGGGGGACGTGGAAGCAAAAAGACGCAGTAACACAGTGGACACACTCCTTGCCATGCCAGAGGCACGAGAACATTGATCCAGCAGACCTCTCTCCATCAGTCTCTATGACAGAGGTAACTGGATTGTTCATACAAATGGAAATTGAGTCATGTTATTCTCATGTGCACAGGCCGACACCCGGCACACGGACGAATTCATCCCAAAATAAATGTGCACGCACATGGGTCTGCATGAGAAAGGTCTGCAGCTTGACAAAGAAGCTCATGCATATATACGATTCATTAATATTATGGCCACAGCGACTTCCAACAATTCAGGGAAACCTATAATGTTATTTGAACATAAATGCACATACACAAACATTTCCTGCACCAGCGCAACCCTCTGTTGTCCAGGCAAAGAAACACTTCAAACAGATGCAGAGCAAATAAACATACAGGCGGCTGGGGGAAGGGGACTTAGGGTGAAGGAAGTAAAGCCCTTTCCTGATTAACAGTTTGCTGTCATGTGCATTATGATAATACTTAAATAGGCCAACATTTCAATAGACCATGGGTGGCTGTGGAGGTGGGTGGGGTCGATGATTACGGTAAATATGCCAAAACATGCAATTAGCACTCTTATATGAATCGTTTGTTAGCTTAGCAGTGTTCTGTGTCGCACGCTAATTACCCACAACCACTGTAGGCATGTGACAAATGCTCACTTCTCAGACAGAGTGTACCGACACCCTTTCATCATTATTTCCAAAGCTGTTGCAGGCATCGGTTATATGTTCATGCTTATTTAATCGGAAAGTTGCTGCAGATGATGATAAGAGTTTCTTTGTAGAAATCATCAGAGCATTGTGGATGCTCCTCCGATTTTACCGTTTCATCAATGTGGACAAACATCAAAATCATCATCTCCAAAAATAGCTTGATAGCTCACCCACTGCTTGCCTTCTTCATCAACGAAGGCTTAGCTGTAGAGAAGCAGATGCTATCGATTTGCTTCGATTTGCATCGATTTCTTGAAGAGCGGGGGGGTTGGGAGGCACTCGGGAGGCTCGGCTAATGATGGAAATTTTCAGAATGACTCCATGCTTTTACTGTGTTAATGGCGGCTTCAGTCTGATGAATTGGACATGGTATAACCTTCAGAAAAGAAGAGGCATTGAGACAGGGCTTCAGGCAGCATCAGTGGTGATGAGATGGATGTACAAGCAGGGCCATAATTGGTGCTGGATATTCCAATCTTGTCTGTGTCTAAGCTGAGCATGACAGGGGCACTGAATATTTACTTCACAGTGCTAATAGGATGCACTGCTGTCTCTGTTTGTTTTAATATGTAAATATTGATGTAGAGGAGGAGATACAGGAGATTAGCCCAAATTTAGGGGGATTGAATTTTCTCTCTTTTTTTTAAATGTCATATTTCTTTAGTAAGTGGAGTACTAAGTTTGATACATGTGAAATAGCAAGTATAAGAAACACATTTAACAGCTACTGATGATATTATAGAAAACAACAAGAGACAAAAGGTGCTGTCATTTCATATTTTAGATGAGCCAACAGCGTCAAAGATCAAAGGTTTTCAGAAATCTGTATCATTGACAGCAAATATACAAAGGATTCTTTCTAGAGTCCCCTTGATGCCTCAAAGCTCATCAATTAAATGAGACAAAACCTCAACAGAAGCCAATGCAGGGCAATGCAGCCACAAATGTGATTTGGGTAATAGGTGTGGCTGAAGTCATAAAAATGTCAGGTTTGTGATTTAGATCGCTGGATTTTAATGTCTGTGTAAATACAATTCAAGTTCATGTCTGTCACAACAGGATTTCTGCCAGACTGCACTGAAACTGACAAAGTGATTTGATTGATTTCATTTTAAGAGTGTCCAAAGGAAAATTGTTAAACACGTTAGCGGTGTGGCTCTAATCCAACACTTTTGTGAATTAAACATTTTGACAACTATTGGACATCTATGGGATGAATTGGCATGAAATTTGGTACAGACATTCATGCGACTATTAGGACGAATGCTAATGAATTTTGTGATCCTCTGACTTAATTTAGTGCCACCGACAGGAAACCTCTAAACATACTCACGCAAGTCCCCATCAGCCTCACATATACTTTATATTAATGCTAACATGCAGTAGGATACTTGCATGACCACATTACCTTGTTAAGATGCCATCACCTATCAGTGCTATTATTAGCGTTCCGGCAGAGACTGACAAAGTAGATCTTTAATCCTGCTAAAACCAACAAGTGAAAGAATCTAATTACTTATTGTTTATTTGCAAATATTCACTGTACTAAACCCGAGCCACGGTACCTCTAGTAACAACTTCTAAGAACACATTTAGAATATCTACTAAGTCGTGTATCATGACTTTGACTGCACCGCACCACAGGGATTTTGCACTCCAATTTTTATTTTACCAGATAACTACCAGTGTAAAATGGCATTCGCTTTAACAATAGCATCCTTGTGTTTTTTGGTAAACAGCTGATATTTGCTGTGGTTGCTGTCAGGCACAGCATAGTCAAGTGAAAATGCAAAAAATACCTCTTTAAATTGCCACTCTATTGTCTATCTTCGAGTAGTTTGTAATATTTAGACAGAACCTGTTAAATATTTCCTCTGGGGGGAAAAGAAAACAAAAGAAATATCTAAAAATGCACGAAAAGATTAACAATTTTCACTGTCTAGATATGCTCTGTTGTAAAAAATATGGCAGCTTCACTGCTGTTTTTCTATGTCACTGTATCTCCGATGCAGGTTAAGTGTCCCTAATTTTATATAAATAAAATAATAATAATAATAAATAAAATAATAAATAAAAAAATCACACACACACACACACACACAGTATAGTGTTGTGGGGCTCACTGAAAAGAGAGAAAGGAGCCATCAGCAGGGTTTTTAGCCTACAGAGCTGCATGTAAAGTGGGTCAACTGCGCTCCTGGAGAGCTTATCATGCTGCTGGAGGAACAAGGCAGCACACTTGATAATTAGCAAAGAGGAGGAAGGCATGTTTGAGGGAGAGGGGGGGCGGAGGAAGAGGTGGAGTACAGATGAGAGAGAATGTGTGGGCGTGAGGCTGGACTAGCAAGATTCAGCCAGAGGTATTTTAAAATCAGACTATTTCAGTTATGCTCTTTGATTTTTCTCTACAACTGCGCTACGATGTACTATATGTGTTCCCCTTGCCTATATTGCTTCACTGCAATTTTTTGGATTGCATTTGTGTGTTTATATTCTATTTTACAGACTGTATTCACGTTGTTCCCTGCACAAACCCTAATGTCTCTTCAGGCACCAATATAATGTCCACCTTCTGTGATGGTTCAGTTCTTGGCATCCATCTAAACTGAATTTTAAAACTCACATTTTCTTTGTGGACATGTGTGGTGGATGTGATACTGTTTCACATTTGTATTGAAATAATTGGGCCACAAAATGAAGGTGGAAGATTTCACAGAAGCAAAGTGTTTCTAACTGATTTTGACCTTTTCAGGCAGCACTGCCGAGCATCGTCAGAGCAGCAGAGAAGGAAATGGTTTGAGAGGTAATCTTTTTCATGTTGGCTATGGCAATTCTTCTTTAATTCTCTAAACTGAGGTCTATTCCTTCATTTAAATTGGCTGGTTTTTCCCCTCATTTTTGGCTTACAGTCAAAGAATGCCAACACTAGATGACATACTTCTGGTTTAAAAACAAGATCCAAGATTTTAATTAAAGCTGCGAGCAGCGTTGAGCGGGCCCTCGCATGTTCGCAGCGTCCGCTGCTTGGCGAGCGGACCTCGGACGCTGAGAGCCCATACGCTGAGCTCCTCTGTCCGCCTTTCCCCATCATCCCATTAATGCTTTTTACTAGCTCCACTGCTTCTCTTTCACCCTGTCTCTCTCTCCCTCCACCTGTTGCAGAAAATGACAAAGAAAATATCGGTAACAGTAACTTCCTGCTGTCGCTATGACGGCAGACGACAACGAGCGCAAAGTCGTCTTCAGGCCGGGGTGGGGGGGGCTAAGATGTGTCAGGTTTGGTGCCTTTTGGACAAAGTCTGACATTTCCTGCTGTCACTAGGTGGCAACCATGGCAACCCTGGCAACAGAAACCAATTTGCTGCGTGTACGTGAAACGGGCCACAGGGACTTGTTTGTCAAACGTTTGTAGGGGGCGCTATGGAGGCATTTTGCCACACCCATTTCTCACCACTTCTGATGTGCAAACTTTCATGACTTCTTGAGCATGATAAAGCCCTCAAAAATGCATTTCTTTTGGACAAAGAATAAGGTCCTCGCAGGGCTACCTGCTCGGGCCCTAATTAAGATGAATAATTATAATTAAAGTTTATTTCAGGTTTTGCAATGATGGCTGGATGCTAGCGGCAGTATTATACCACAAAGATAAAACAAACACCCATATTAAGACTGTTCTCAGGGGATTTTAAGCGATAACCTGCCCAACCCTACAGCAAAACATTGGTGCAAACACAATGCGTTGTCTCATTTAAAGTCACTGATAGAAAGAAGAATGATACATAAAGGTCTAGTTTACAAATATTACATGAACTGATTTTTTTTTTTCTATTGAAAATCTCACGGTGTTTGGGCTCTATCCAATCCCAGCCATCAGTAATCAGGCTATTTCCACAGCTGAGGGAGAAAGATGAAGTCCAAACACCAATGTAAGCAGGGGGGCTCAGCTGGAGTTGATGTGTGTGTCTTTTGTGTCTGTGTAGATATATGTGTCCTTTCCTGAAAGCTCAGGTGCTCTCAGGCGAAGTGTGAAGAGGGTTACGTGAGGCAGAGAGAGAAAGAGTGAGATACTGACTTAAGAGCTCATACAGTGAATAGTGGCAGAGCCAGCTGAAGCAAAAGGAAGAGGCCTCTGTTATTTCCACCCTAACTCTCATGAGCTTAAGAGACCACACTGCCTCTGTTTCTTCTGAGTGTGTAACACTTCCATTTGCCTCCACTATCCTCAAGCAACATACAGTTTATTTGCTTGCTACTGATTCCAACAAACCACCCAGCACACGTGTATGAAATAGAGCTGGAACGGTTAGATGACGAATCAATCAGCTGATCAGTTGAAAATTAATTGGAACCTTCTTTGATAATTGGTTAATCATTTAAGTAAAATGCCAAAACATGGATAGTTCCAGAGTCTCAAATTTGAAAATGCTGTTTGTAATGCTGAGTGTAAACCAAATATTTTTGGGTTTTTGACTGTCGGTCGGACAAAACAAGACATTTGATGAAGTCACCATGGGCTCAAGGAAATCTAATGTTTTATAGACCAAACAATTCATCAAGAAATGAATCTGCAGAATAAACGATAACAGAAATAATTGTTAGTTAGCAGCCCTAGTATGCAAGATTAATTCGAGGCTATCAAAAGTTCAAGCACATGTCTGGTAATAATGTATTGTATCTTTGTTTAATTCTATTTGTGTATGTATTTCTATGTTTCAGTTTTCACATTTCTGTGTCTGTTTGTTGAGGCTCCAGTACCCCAACCCCATGGGGAGCAGGCAATCTCATGTGAAAAGCCTTTTCAAGTGGTGTGCTACTCAAAACACAGATTTCACATTCAAATCTGCGCTGGAAAAAAACCCTAAGCACGATACTAAGTGGCCAGTGGCTGCTTTTAAGAGCACGATGAATGCAGTAAAAATGAGACATTATGTATGTTTGAATTATCACTTCTGGTTTTGTGTGTTTCTCTCATGTTGCTTCATGTATCAAAAATAATTAAAAGATAAGAATATGTTTGACAGCTGGCCAACTCTGTAAGCCTGCTTATTGAACCTGACCTGAGGGTCAGACAGATTTTCTGAGTCTGATCAGCTGTGTTAGACTGGTTATGGTCTGAATCATGCTGAGCCAAACTGCCTTTGACCTTTGCACCAGTTGTCTAATGTGCTTTTGGCAGTGTTTTGGATAAAACTGTGTTGTCATGGTACTGGAAAACACACCAGGCACAAATAAAACAACATCAACTTTTTTTTAAAATAAAATGCTGAATATAAAATAAATCAGCAGTTGTGTATCATGTTTTTGTATATATATTCTAAACCAGTCTTGAAACATTTAAATTACTTCCAAAAATGAGACTGGAAGCCACAAACCTTTTTTAATAATGATATTATTGGGATATTGATCTGGTCAGTTAAGTAGCAGAGGGGGTTGTTAATCAGTTTCAGCTGCTCTGGTGTTATTGAAATTAACAACAGGTGCACTAGAGGACACCAGAATTGGCAGGTCCGCCACTGGTGCCCTGTGCTTTTCACAGATGAGAGCAGGTTCACCTTGAGCACATGTGACAGATGTGAAAGGGTCTGGAGAAGCCGTGGAGAACGTTATGCTGCCTGTAACATTGTTCAGTATGACCGGTTTGGTGGTGGGTCAGTGATGGTCTGGGGAGGCATATCCATGGAGGGACGCACAGACGTCTACAGGCTAGACAACGGCACCCTGGCTGCCATTAGGTATCGGGATGGAATCCTTGGACCCATTGTCAGAACCAAGCTGATGCAGTGGGTCCTGGGTTTCTCGTGGTGCACGACAATGCCCGGCCTCATGTGGCGAGAGTATGCAGGCAGTTCCTGGAGGATGAAGGAATTTATACCACTGACTGGCCCCCACGCTCTCCTGACCTAAATCCAATAGAACACCCCTGGGACATTATGTTTCGGTTCATCCGACACCGCCAGGTTGCACCTCAGACTGTCCAGGAGCTCAGTGATGCCCTGGTCCAGATCTGGGAGGAGATACCCCAGGACACCATCCGTCATCTCATTAGGAGCCCCGACGTTGTCAGCCATGCACACAAGTATGTGGGGGCCATACAAACTACTGAGTTCCATTTTGAGTTGCTGCAATGACATTTCAGCAAAATGGACTAGCCTCATTTTTTCACTTTGATTTTTGGTGTGTCTTTGAATTCAACCCTCTCTATATTTTGATCATTTTCATTTCCATCAAATGATGTGGCATCCTTTTGTTCCTAACACATTACCCAGTCCATGCCAGTATAAATATCCAGTATGATTTTTTACCCCCAACTGAGATCTGAAGTGTTTTCAAAGTGTTCCTTTAATTTTTTTGGGGAGTATATTTTCCTTACCTCTGTTCACCTTCCACGACAGTAAATTAAGTCCAGACAAGGAAAAAAGCCTTAATCCTATAGCCAAAGACTCAGGACAGTGGAGGAAATTAGTCGAGTTGCATGGTAACACAACTCTGATTGGTTAGAAATTGATTTCAAATTTGTTTGACATTAGACCTGACACCATAAAACAGTTTTATATCTATGCTTACAACATCTCATTTGAAAAACTACAACTTTGTGAAACTTTTTATCATTTGTGAAGGAGGCCCCTAAAATCCTAAAGAGTGCAAAAGATAGAAAAAACAAAAACAAAATCACCTTTCAGGAGGGGCTCTGTAGATTTTCAATACATAGCTATTGTTATTTGTATTATTATCATCATCAATAATAATAATAATAATGTTAGTAGTAGTCGTGACTAAAAGACTTCTACACCAGAGGCAGATTTGTCCATGAGAACATTATCCTGACAGAAAAAGTAAAGGATAAATATTGGTGATTAAGGAATGGCATTTTGAACCTGGGTTCTGGATGCTGTATAATAAACTGGTATGATATGGGCCAACGCCACTTAACCCCTTATGGTCAGGTATGATATAATCCAATGCCACAATACCCATTTTAAACGTATCCTTATTATACCAGTTTCTAAGCAAATGAGAGTGGTCCCTTAAAGGGATTACAATGTTACTATGCCCAAATGAAATATCACTAAATGTGTAATGTCACAGCCATTATTGTGACTAGAATTCAACTTAAATAAAATCAGTGTGAGATTTCAATTAGATTCAAAATCATCATCAAAAGCTGCAAAAAACACTTAATGTTTTAGCATGCTACTTAGGTCCCTCTCAGCCAAGCCATGATAGTAGGTAGCCATCACCTTTCATGTTTAGAGCAAGTTATACCCAAATGCAAAATACCAAAATGCAGAAAAACAATTAACTGAATTGCTTTAATTTCACCTTGCAGGCAAGGGAATAAAAATAAACAAACAGGCTTAAAGTTTTGCCCACTGTGCTAGGCTCAACTACAACTGCCTTGGTAGCTATCTCAAACACACATCCAGTCCAGGCACATCCCTCTAAGAGGCAGCTGGCTGATCACCAACCACCAGCATCTGTTAAAGCTTGACCCTTGTGTGCCTTGGCATTTGTCAGAGCTGCACTGTCATGGAGCACAAGTTGAGAAATGAACTACATATGCAAGGCGTGTGTCTCACGGATGCCAAATTGAGTGATCTGTCGGAGGCCATTGTGGTTAAACAAAAGCACTGTAATAAAAGTTTCATGTGGTACAGTAACTCACCTGGTAGAACAGGGTTGTAGCCCTGATGAAACAGCTACAGATTTGGTCATATCTAGGAGCTTTGGTTGTTTTACTTGTTAAGTGGAACTACTTTGTTTTGGAAGCACCACACATGGCGCTGATTCAGTGATACAGAAACAAAGTAGGTCCACCAGTTAGCAAACAATTCCAGCACTAAGTATAAAAGAGATTAATAATGAATCCCAAACCAATGTGTGTTTCTGCTCAAAACCACATTGCTTGCAGGTCTGTCTATACAGCTCTATCTACACACACACACACACACACACACACTCACTCACTCTGTCTACTGGTGAAGTGCTGGTTCTTTCGACAGGGACCACACTAGGTCAACAATATACAACAACAATATAACCATGTATAGGTGTATATAACATGTCAGTATTCTATGTCAAGTTGACGTTGGCATTAGACGGTGCCCAGACATTGAATTTTGATCACCAGACATCACAACGTACATTCAACCAAATATCAATGTCTAAGGACGTTGGTGGCCAGCTGGGATAGTACAGAGCTGACAAATGGTGACTCTATACAGCTTTTTGCTGTTTATATTTAATATCTGGTGTACTCCTGCAACATTTGTTCTTCTGTATTGTCCTTTCATATGCTCACCTCATATACATCTGTTCAGTATCTTTCATGCTGTTATCTAATCCCTTGATCTATTTTTGAATCTGCCATTGTCAAACTGTGTTCCAGCAGTAGAAAGCCTGCCCTCATTGTGTCACTGTCAAAAAAAGGTTTGGAAACTAAATGAACTGAAAGTCATCCTGAAGTTGCATTTTGCTTTGCTATCATTTTAAAAAAGTGGTTATATTCCAGGGCTGGTCCCCAGATAGCAGGTGGAAATGTGCTTTCTCTGTTTGTTGCACTCATCAGTTTATATTCCCCTGAGAGTCATTAGTGCGTCACACTTCACCTGATAACTGCACACATCTGAAAGCAATGGGTACTAATTATGGTCATTTTCACATGTGTTGTGATTTTGTTTAGATAATAACATTTGATCATTTATCCAACTTCAGTAAGTCCCACCTTAAATGCTCAGTTTCCAAGCTGCTATGAGATGCAAAATCTTTATATTTGCATCTCATTTAAGATTTTTTGAAGATGGACATGTTGACACAGCCATGGACAGATCCAGATATTTGGGTTTGACCTGCCTTTCATGACTTGCATATTGTAGCAGCACACAGAGGAGACAATGTATCACATTTGTTTCTAGCTGGAGGGTCCAAATGGTAATCAATTAACAAATCAAACTAGTGTTTACACTGCCCACTCATCTGGGTGAATCTTTGAATAGTACACTTCTGGAACACCAATCAATTAATTTAGATTAATTAACTGCATCCAACCAAGCAGCTCTCAAAGTTAAAACTCTATTACCTTCTTTACTGAGATCTGCCTGTGATGACTGGTATCACTGTCAGACTTCACATCCCAAAGGCCCAATTATAGTGGATCATATTGTATAATAAACATGCAAAAGTATAGTTAGCATAGTTTTTTTCTCTTCATTTGGCTAAAAGCCATTTCACACCTCTGCACAGCAACCACCCTAACACCCCCCTGCAAGAGTAAAAAACCAAAGCATTTTTAATAGTGGATGCTGCCGTTATGGTTCAAGGCTGCAATGACAGCAGGTGCTTTTGTGAACCAACCCAAGTCCACAACACGTACATTATCTTGCAAATCAACTCATGTGGAAACCACCCATTTGCCATAGGTGTAGCTTGGCACCATGTAAATAGAACAGAAAATAATAATTCAATTCAGGTTTATTTATATAGCGCCACATCATATAACACATAGTACCATGGACATCAGCATTATCAGCTCCTCCATCGCTCTTCTTACTGATCTGCAATACCAGCTCCCTTCTATTTCATAGCCAGGCAGTTACAGCCAGAAGTTCAGCATGGTGAACTTTGGTTATCAAAGCAAAATTTGTCCCCTCTGGCACCTTCTCCTCTGTAATGGCCACATCTGCAGCCACACAAGTAGTGTAAGGGGGGTCTGTGTTTCCGCTGCTGGAGTCATCTCAGTAAAGGACAAGTATGATGAGCTTTGGGAAAATGGTGGCCTGATAAGCAGGAGGTGCCAATTGGGCGAAACCAACTGCCTGCCAACCCAGGGGGGAGAAGGGAAGGACTGTGAATAATTACTGGGAAAATATAAGTTAATTTCAGTTCTTTTGTTGGGTTTAGTAGACGTTTGTTTCTGTTCAAGGCTGGCCAGGTTATTAAATATGTTAAGTTACTTTGGGTTAATTGGTTTGTGTAATCCCCCCGTGTGCCTCTACTAGCCTGATCACCCAGTATATACTGTATGTTCCCTTGTGTTCATTGTTTGTTTGGTCAGTTTTGTTTGGTTTGGTTAGTTTTGTTTGTTAGTAGAGCTATGCACTGGTTTGAGAATTGCTTTTAGTGGACCGGTTTATAGGCAACAATTATGGTTTATTTTTGGTAAATTGTTTAAATAATCTTTCTTGGGGTAAATAAAAACCCAGTTTTGAAGTCCTCATGCCTTCCTGCTCAGTTCCTCACATCCTCATTGAAATGACAGTAAGTTACTGCGTGGAGGTGTGAAAACCCTTTAAGGGGCTATGAAATAGGCTGTATAAAGGAAACATTAACAAATAGGTTAGCATGTTCTGTTCCACCAACATTATTATGACAAGTTCACTGTTATGGTTTTGTTGTCTTCCCTTTTGTGTTTCCTTTCCATCATGTGTCTCCTGTGTGATGTTGTTGCGATTGTCCTGACACACCTGGCTGTAACCTAATTACACAAACCTGCCGTTCATCAACCTTATCAGCTTACAGTTTATTTACTATGGCTCTTCAGTCAGTCATCGCCAGATCGTTGCTTCAGCTACAGTGGTAGTTTGTGTTCTAGGCTGAGCTCCAGTGATTACTCGTGTTTGTGTGTTTCAGTGCTGGTCTGATTTATACCATGGTTAATCGTATCTCCTCTCCGG
The DNA here is from genome assembly GCA_036023855.1 of Gadopsis marmoratus. Taxonomy (NCBI): domain Eukaryota; kingdom Metazoa; phylum Chordata; class Actinopteri; order Centrarchiformes; family Percichthyidae; genus Gadopsis; species Gadopsis marmoratus. The sequence continues at coordinate 2,537 of JAVQJF010023699.1, read as the reverse complement.
TGATTAATCCTGCCTGTCTGCATCTACTCATCTGTTGTGTCCTTCCTTCCTCTCCCTTCACCTGGACCAGCATCCAGCCACGTCACCCAGTCCCATCAGTGTCTCCCTTCCTCCCCCTGTTCTGTCAATTACCTTCCCTGTGCCTTGCCTTAAATAAAATTTGCATAGCTGTGCCTCTGTCTGTGCTCGGGTCCTCAACTACAGACATCACAACATACATTACCAATTGTATCCTTATTAGTTAGATTGTTTAGGAAAAAGAACAATTAAAACAAAGGACAAACAAAAACCCCAAATAAAGCACTTCCGAGCTAGTCAGCTCGAGCCGTACTGCTATACGCGTGTGACATGCCTCACTCTCCACAGTCATCTACCAAATACACTCTCCTAGATTGGCAGTCTATTTAATCTGCAGAAATATCCCATCTCTCCCTCTGCCTGTTAATGCCACTGCTGCCCTGCATCAGTATTGCTGTCTATTCTTTCAGCTGGCCACCACCTCAGGTTGACACATCTTGTGTCAATCTCCAAATACTTATGGACGTGTGTGTGTTGTGACTAAACAAAACAACTGCAGCCTAACTGATCTATACTGTGATGTTCCCTAGGTGTGAGTATCAGTGAGAGCTGCCTCATACAACAGTAAGATGTCCATAACACGTTGACAGACGCATATAAATATTGTTAAAAAGGAGCTGCTCAGAAATATCCCATCAGATAATTCCTCTGCAGGAAATGAGGGAAAACAGGATCTCTATTGTTCTGGACTGTCTGCTGTGGGTCTCTATAGACTTCCTTTGCCCAGGGTGAATATTTCAGCTGTAATGCCCACACACTACCTGAATAATTCACTTCACAATTGAGCATTGTTTATGAAGTATGCAGTTTATGAACTCCCCCTGTCTGTTCAATGTATTCACCTGAAATCCGCTTCCCTTAAAGAGCTTTATACGCCTCCTCTGAACTGAAGGGAGAATCACACTTGTACAGACACACACATATACACATGCTGAAGAACTTCCACTTCCTTCTCCCTCCACACTCTCTCACTTCTTCCCTCTGGCTGTAGTCCAGCAGCCAAAGCTGGACCTCAGTATTTCATGGTGAGGTTTGCCAGAATGTCAGACTGGATAAATGTGAAAAGTGCTATATTGGTTGTGACAGTCAACAGGGGTTTCTATGGTGATTGTAAGGAAGTGCTCAAGTAGAGGACAAAATCATTATATCAGTAGTATTGATGAGTGTTCTAGGGTTATTTGCATTGCTGCAATGGAGTCTTGCCGCCGGGCCACACCACCGACCTGAATAGTGCATGACAGTTATCTTGCTGAACTTCTGGGCTCGCAGGTGTGTGGTGTCCACACATACCTGCTTTCCACCAATGCGAAGCAAGTGCTGGTTCTGGGCTGGTGCTAGTGCCAGTTCGCAGTTGGTTCAATTAGCGTTTGCTTTTCCACAGGCTAGAGAGCCACGTCACTGTTCGCACCTGTATACGTCTCCGCTTTCTCAGCAACACTAGAGGCAACTTCTTCTGTCGAAGACCACAGTGAAAGCAGAAAGTTGGTCTCTTCCACGGACCACTGCTGTTTTGATTTCACGTCCATTCAGCTCTGGTTTTTTAAAAATGGCGGTCACAAAGTTTTGTTCATCTTGGTTGGTCACAATAATCCCGCCCCCAGCCCCTGACGTAAGCGGCTCTTGGTTCTAGCCCAGCAAAGAGCTGTTTCTACTCTGGAACCAGTTTTCCTAGCCTGGAGCCGGTTCTTTTGCTGTCGAAACGCAAAGAACTGGTTCCAAATTAAGCACTGGTTTCCAAATAAACCAACAATGGCCGCTTGGCCTCTAACATCTAAAAGTAATGGCTTAAGAGAGGCTGAATATCCTGGAGGTTGAAGATCCAGATTCAAACACCAGGAGAGAGTCTTCAGTAGTGTCTGATATCAATGGGGAGGTTATTCCAGAGGAAAGGGACACGATAGGAAAAGGCCCTGCAGCAAGCAGACTTCTTTTTAACATTGGGGAAAGACAGGATTCTTGAATTCTGAGAGTGGAGAGGATGGGATGGCATATAAGGTTTAAGTAGATCTGACAGATATGAAGGGGCAAGTCCATTTACTATTTTATAAGTCATTAGAAGTGCATTAAAGTCTGATATGACATGGATAGGGAGCTGCTAAGACTATTGATTGATTATTTTAGCTTCAGTAACATTGTAGCTGCCATTGCTTTGCATCTTCTGTACGTGGAATTGTACTGTGTTAATGTGTGTTCTCTTTCATCCTGCTCTCACCCCCCCCCATCCCATATCTTCTTTTTTCTCTCTCCACCCAACCGGTCGAGGCAGATGACCGCCCACCAAGAGCCTGGTTCTGCCTGAGGTTTCTGCCTGTTAAAAGGCAGTTTTTCCTTCCCACTGTCGCCTAGCGCTTGCTCATGGTGGAATTGTTGGGTCTATACATATAGAGTTGGTTTAGACTTGCTCTACATTAACAAGTGCTATTAGATAACTCTGTTATGATATAGCGCTATATAAATAA
>JAVQJF010023696.1:0-12588 GCA_036023855.1 Gadopsis marmoratus | reverse complement strand
TGTAGCGTGACTGAAATGGATCAGATCTTTTTCATATTGATATCATTTGATCAGAGTCCTGCCCTGAACACATGTGGGTGTCAAAATTGAATCAAAGTCACCTAGTGACAACAGGAAGTTATTTTCCAAATACATTTGATTACATCTCCCAGTGGGATGATTCCATTTTCTTCATGGTCCACTGGGTGGCAGCATTGTATTGCAAATGGCGTGACCTGAATCTTCATGAAACGGCTTGGCCTGTACGCTGCCGTGCTTTGTCCGAGAGGCACCAAACTTTACGTACTTCATATCACCCCCGCCCCGAAGCCGTCTACGTGCTGACTTTTGTCTGTGGTCATATCGCTTCGCCGTAAACAGGAAGTAGTTTATTATTTTGCCGTGCATTGTCCGAGAGGCACCGAACCTTGTATAATTAATGCCCCCCCCGGCCTGAAGCCGACTGTATGCTGATTTTCATCTGTGGTCATAGCGCTTCGCCGTAAACAGGAAGTAGTTTTTAACTCTGCCGTGCATTGTCCGAGAGGCACCCAACCTTGTATACTTCATGCCTCCCCCGGCCTGAAGCCGACTGTATGCTCGTTGTCGTCAGCGGTCACAGTGCCACCTAGTGACTGCAGGAAATGGCATGCTGACTTGTGAGGCTGGGATCGTCTGCTCAAGGGGAGGCAGATGCCACATGCCCCGACATGCACACATTGGCGAGGGCCCGCTCAACGCTGCTTGCAGCTTTAATTCATATTGTTTTGGTTTACCAACTGCAAACTTCACTTTCAACTGAAACAAACAATAGAAAGGTTAGCAACTAGGTCCCCCTAAGTTGCCCAAAAATAATTGAATGTAGCTTGAAGTTTCAATAAGGCTGGAAATGTTATAGGCAATTTATTTCACATCAGCACTGCTACATTCACAACACATTTTGAAAAAGCTCAAATATCCTGTAAAAGTAAACATTTGGGAGCATAAAAACACATATACATTTTATGTACTAATTTTTATGTACTAATTATGTCATAAAGCCAATGAGATCCAGCAGGATCAGTGTAGGCATACAGTGCATTTCAGAAATAAACAAGTAAAACCATTAAATCTTTTCCTAACCATAATCACTTACAGCACTGTACATAATCATTTACAGTAACTATAATGAAATAGAAAGGTTCATGAACAAGAAAGTGTTGGCCATATTTCTAACACTGAATATGTAAAGTCTGAATTATGGAACTTTTTTGGATCGAAAATAGATCTTTCATTTCATTATATGCTGGAAATAAAGGTTTTGAAATTGCACAGTTTGAAATTGACTATACAATGGATGGTTTACAGAGAAAAATATTTCAGAGCTCCAATTTATTCAGTTGCTCATAAGATTCAAAACTTTATGGCCGTTATTTTATTCCATACAGGTTACCCAAAAACTGTTGTATTCCTTGACAAAATACTGGTACAAAATAGCAATAATTGTCTTTTTTGAAAACGTGCTTTCCCACAAAAGCAAACAGCTTCCTTGTATTAAAAGAAGTAATTACAATTAACAATAAATATGCAGAAACACAAAAACACAAACACTAAACATTTTAGAAAAAGGCCACCTTACCCAGTGTCTGAGGGAAGACTGATATCAATTTCATCTATGTCCAGTTCACAGATATGTCCAGGACATCTTAAGCCTAGCTAAACACAGATTACTTTTATTTAACATGTATAGAAATATATTTATAAATGTAAAAAGGAAGCTGGCTGCTCCCAGTGTCTCTCATGGCCAGCTTAGAATGGGAAACATGGGAAACTAAAAAAATCTGCTAACGGCTATGCAACTGCTGTATCCCTGTGCTGGATCCACAGAGATAAAAATGATATCAACCATTTCAAGTTTTGTTCCCTTAAATAATAGCCACTCTATAATGCATGCAGGGCTGTAACAACAATAATTTGTTTTATGTATAATTCATTACCTGTAAGTCCAAACATCATAAATCAATGGATTGTTTTCAATATTGGCGAAATTTCACAATATTAATTTTATGGCTCTTGACTTTAGAACCTAATTTGCAAGCACAGAATAACAATCACCTTTCAGTGAAGTGAAAATGAACAGGTAGTTACATGTAAATCTCTGCATCTTCAGTTGAGGCTTTTTACTAAATGAGTGATAATGAGTGCTATAGCAGCAAGCTAACGTGTACATTAATGTAAAATGTACAATGTAAATACTGCATTTAATGCTTTAGCACTCTGACAAAAATGTAGTTCAAGGGGAAACAGCCAATACGTATTCCAAAACCTTTGGAATAAAGAAAATTGTCCATTTTATTTGTCTAGAATTATCAAGCTTCAGTCAGTGTCTCCATGTTTTCCATACCAATTAAAGCTGACTATGTGTTAACATCGAACAACCTTTTTTTGTTTCGTTTCCCTCATGTGTCTCCTGTGTGGGTGTGACGTGGCTGAGAGTCCCCTGATGCACCTGCCTGTTACCCAGTTACACACACAAGCCTTCGATCAACTTCATCAGTCTACAGTATATCTACAGTATATCTACACTGGCTCTTCAGTCACTCATTGCCAGATTGTTGCTTCAGCTACAGAGGTAGTTTGCATTCTAGGCTGTGTTCCTAGAATGGTTAGCCTTGCTTTTTTGCTTCAGCTTCTGTGTGATTTGTACCACGGTTAATTGTATTCTCTTGTCTCCAGTGTTTCCTGGATTATTCCTGCCTGCATGGATGTATTCATCTGTCATGGCCCTCCTCCCTCTACTCAGACCAGCAGCCAGCCACGTCACCCAGTCCCGTCAGCATCTCCTTTCCTCGGCCTGTTCTCTGTCCTTCCCTGCTCTGTCCATTACCTGCCCTGTGTCTTGCTTTAAATAATCCCTTTTTATTTTTGTATAGCTGTGCCTCGGTCTGCGCTTGGGTCCACTACTACAAACATCACTACTGTCCATAATCACAGCTACTTTGGCAATATTAACTATTGACAGGATTACCAAACATTTTCATCCTCAAATATGATTCTGGATACTGGACTGCTCTTAGAATTATATCATAACGTGCCCTGTCATTCCCTTTTCTCCAATCACTATGTGTTCAAATAAAACAGAAATGTCAAAATATACAGTGCATACAGCTGATCATACATGACCTTTATAATGTTTGAACTACAAAATCTTCTAAACTGAATTGTATTGATCATTTGCTCAATTTTGAGTCTGTGCTTGCTATTGTACTAGAGCTATAAAAAGTATGTTTCTTTTAAAGCTGTTGTTACTCTGCCTTTTAATTTAATGTTCATAATGTATCTTAGCAATTAATCAGTTGACTGGAGGATGAATTGCAAATTAGAAAATATGACCAGAGTCAGTTCCTTTTTATACACAAAAGTGTATCACGTCAAAATAACTGAACTTCATTTTATCACTAGATGAAACAGATTCTAAGAATTAATTATAGTCTTGGTTATGAGAACAATGACCATTGTTTATCTTTGGAGGGTAAAAATGTAGAATAACAATATCTTTAAATGAAACATATGCAGCCTGTCTTGTACACACATTAATTCATTTATGAGCTATCATTTTGACATGCAATTTTGAAAAGATTTTGTGGCCAAAGAAATTTTTCCATAGTACCATTATAACATTTACTCACCATCTTTCATCCCTTTACATGCAACCTCAGTGGTCAAGGCAATATCTACCACTTTTGAATCATGAAATAAATATAAGTCACAAGGTTCTTCTCTCTTTTGTCATTACCTAAAGTGGATCCTACCCAGTCCACATCTTTTGTCACCGGATGGAAAAAAGCTTAATTTGATGTTTTTTTTCCCTCTCATTTGATTTCAGTGGTACTTACAAAGTCATAGATATCCCACAATATGGTAATATGGAAAAATATACATGTTTTCCTGCTTATCGTTGCTTGTCTGTCTGTCTGCAAAATTATCTCTGGTATCATTTGATGAAGGTCAATCCAACTCCTCATCACCAGTTGGTTCCACACCAAAGCTGAAAGTTGCTGGGCTTATCTTAATGGGATGTCTGCTTTCTTGCCATTGTCTGTTGCTGTTTCCTGATGACCACTTCCATTCTGCTTTGTAATTATATCAGGATGGCTCTCCTTTCATTTTCATTGGTTCCATTGCTATTGCCCTGGGAGGTTTGGGGGTCTCGGACACTGCTGAATCCGATTTGGATCATACACTGCGTCCTCTGATTTCTCTCTGGCCGCTGGTAAAGGTAAAGCCTGCGAAATGCTGACCGAAACTTCTGAGACATGGCATTGTATATCACAGGATTTATAGCGCTGTTGGCATAGATACATGTCCGACAAAACAGGAGGAACCAGGCATTCAGATAGGGTGCTGACACAAAAGAGTTGATCAAAACTAAGGTTCGGTAGGGCATCCACAGTAGTGCGAATATGATCACCACTACTGCCAGCATCTTTGTCACCTGTAGACAAACAGCAGATATATAGTTAATTACATCTCCATTTAATTTTTGACTGAATAAAGCCTCAGAGTCAATGGTAGGCAAATAGCTGCCAGTGGGCCAAATTACGTACAGTCGCACCTCTCTTAGCGTTATCTAATGTAACTGTAACCCTGCATTACACCCCTGACCAGGTCAAGAAAACCCCAGCTCCCCTGTTGTTAATTATCTTCTCCCCACCACCAAAAGACAAATGTTCTACTCCAGTGAGGCACTCTTGGAGGAACGCTACGCTAAGCCAGCTCACGGCAATATGGCACATATGGCAAAATGTCACCTGACCAGAAATAGAAGATCCTCCAATAACCATCTGGCATTTGGAGCCACTTTGGATTCCCTGTGAATTATGAGGGTGATGGAGTGAGAATGGTGGATAATAAAAAATACGTCGCATCTGTTACACAAGAGTATGTTGTATCAGTGGGAATACTTAACACATGTCAACTAATTTACACCACAGGGTGTCAATAGGTGGAACTACACAAAAACAAGGAGCAACATACAAACTACAAACCATCCCAGCAGCATTTAATGTTAGGTAGCCATGCCCAACTGATTCAAACAGGGAAAAATAAATCACTACTGTGATTGATACATTTATAGCCGCGAATATGAGACCTTACTCTGTAATGGAAAACAAGGGCTTTATGAACATGCTTAATAATAATTGGACCGTTCGGTCATTTAATGGTCAATCATGATACACATATGCAGAGAACAGCTCAAACACACATACATGTTCAAATTTATCCTCTGCTTTTGACCCATCCGGCCATTCTTCTTCCAAGGGAACTGGTGCAGTGGTTAGCCTTCTATGGCGACCGGGGACCAAGTCTAGTGCACATCCCTGTCCTGTCTTGGTCAGGGACAGGTCAGGATGGACGCACAACCGGGGAAAACTTAGGGTTCAGTGTCTTGCCCAGGGACACTTTGACAGGATGTGGACAGGAGGCTGGAATCAGAACACCGACCCAAGGTACCAACTCCAAAGTCAACAGCTCTAATTCCGGAACCACAGCTGACTGACTATGGCTGGGAGCTGGATTCGAACACCACAGCTTAACGTGCTGTGCCACGGCTTAATGTAATTGAGCCCCATTACACCAGTTCTTCACGAACCCATTTCAGCAAGAACATCATTTCTGCTTTGTACAAAAAAACAAAAGCCCAAATAGAGAACCAATTGTCCAAATCACCCGCTGTTGTTCAGACCACAGATGGCTTGATGTTAAGGGCTACACAAAGGTATCTTTACTGCTGAATTGGAGATGAAAAGTCATGTCTTCAGACATGCCCCCTTGAGTCACACCAGCGAGGATTAGGCCAAAGAGATGAGAGAAGCAGTGGAAGTGTGGAAGTTGGAGTAAACTAATGTAATTATTCCTGTGACTACTGATAATGCCAGGAATATAGTTAATGCTGTTTGAGCTGATGACTAGGGACACAAATAGGGTGCTTTACCCATGTCAATAATCTAGCATCTCAGAGAGCAATGGCAGTGCAGCAGATGTCTCACCTCCTAGCAAAGATCAGAACGATTGTGACCTTTCACAGAGGCACAACAGCAGCCCATGTATTAAAAACAAGAGTTACTGCAGCTTCCTGTTCACAAACTCATCATCCAAGATGATCAATCCAACTAGGAGGTTAGTGACAAATGGCTAGTGTGAAGGTTGGCTGACCAGCCAGGCATATGAAAGAAGGGGTCTCAGGCAAATTTAACAGTCCATTTGAATTTATTTAGTCCATAATGGAGATCTCGGCAGATATTTACAGTGCCTTGCCCTTGTCCTTTTTGGCTCTGGTACTATCTGGTCCCAAAGTGGGCACTGCTGGAGCTCCAGCCTTCTCCCTTATATTAAGGTGAATTCACCCACTCCCAGAGACATTCAATTATCTGTTACACAACACCTACAAGGATAGACACATTCCAATTTACTATAGTATTACCTAAAAATACCTTTAAGTTTATTTTAAACAATTTTTTCTTAAAAACGGTGCATTTCAACAGCCATTTCCCCAAACAGAAACAAAACACCCCTGCCACCACTTCACACTTGGTCTCTTCCCCCGGGAACCCCTTCTATTTATACCAGTGGAACCTTCCAGCCAGGTTTGGCAGAGGAAAAAACATGCCCCACAGGTAACAAAATTTTTTAACTTGACCAAACACCCACATCCACTATCTTGTTTTTCCATTACCATAAACTGTTTTAACTGTGTGTCTGTATCTTACTTAAGTCATGGGGTTTGCCCATGACAGCCAGTTTAATAGAACTCTACTAATCTGATAAACTGTCAATACCCCCAGATTTCCAGATGTTGCCAGGGAGTTCGGATATAATTGATTTGTAGCCTTAATGTTGCGAGGCTAGCGACTCAGCCCTAAAAGACAGTCAAGTGTAACCTACATCGCCTGATGTCTTTACTGCAGAAACAGACCACATCATCCAGCCAGGTATTGCCAGTGTCACACATGATGAGGACCTCAAAAAGACATTCTGACTGTCTCCACAATTCCTATATAACCCTGTCACAATGGACAACATATTCCTGAGGGTCTTTTTTGTAGCTGCCAGAGGAAACCATTATGACTGCTCCTGCAAGAGTCTAGCTGGAATAAGTACATAAAGGTGAGATTTACATCCTGCTTTATTTCAGTATTTTATGTTTTACTTTTACAAGAGAAAGGGCTTTCAAGGAGGAAGAATATCTTCTCCTCTTAATACTCTCTCATGGATCCTTTCCCAACAGGAAGAAAACAACAAAGCAGGTGTTGGAAAAGGTGGTGGTCTCATATTTAGGACAATACAGTAAGGCAAAAACACAACATTAAAAATGTTAGGACACAACGCAAGAATCGACAACCAACTAACATAACTAAATAAGCAGCAAGGACATTCATGCATGTGTTTCTTTGTGTGTACAACACCCTCAGCATGCCTTGACCTTCTTCCACAGTCTGCTCCACCACTGCGTTGTGACCATTTTAACAGCTCAGTCATTTCTAAACCCCTTTGAGATACATGTGGTAATAGAGCCAGTCAAGCTTATAAGACTCAAGTGATTAGCATTATCAGTTGCTAGTAATGCTATCATCTGTGGCCATTATAATGTTCTCTTCCCTTCGCTGTAACAATTCTGCTAAAGCATAGCTACCTTTTGCTCAAGCTGCACACCACATCAGAAACAACAATTGCAAAACAAAGTGTGGCAGGTTGATACCAGGCACATGCCTCATCTCAGTGAAAATGCTATTTGAGATAAGGGTCTGTGTCTATATCTTAAACTGTGAGCCAGTGACAGTACATCAGCAGGTAGATAAAAATGGAAAAACTCCCAACAACAAGTGTTTAATTGAGCATGAAGGAGGCAGGGAGGAGAGCTTTCTAATTATCTCTACACTGCGATAATGAGACAGAAAGCATCAGGGTGACATTTTGAATATGCATATTACGACTGTAATTATGTAGCAGCAGGATACTTGACTCAGGCATTACAAACAAATCAGATTTTTTTTGCTGATGACAACATCCTCCCACAGTGAATCCAGTCATCGATGCACAATTTAGCCCCCTGAGCCAGATAATTTACATTTAGCCTCTGATGCTATCAACTTGCCCGGGGCAACAATGAACAAGATTCCACATTTCTCTTCCTCTACATGCACTTGAGGAGATCACAGACATGAAGAAACTCTCAGAGATGAACTATAGAGCAATCTTACACAACACTGTATTAATCTCCAATCATAGAAGTGCCATTCTTTGGCATACACAAGTTTATCAAACTCTTATCAGACTGATTTGGCCTATCAAATAATGAATGAAAGAGTATGAAGTGCCTATTGAAGAGCTGAGAGTACAATCATCTGCGGTATTAAGCACACTTAAATGTAAATTCCAAATCACATTATGCAAATCCTCTGCTCCTAGATGGAGCCCCTTGAACACAAGAGATTAGGATCTTCTCTTGCATGAGAGTTCAGTCTCACTGAGGCCTGTGTTCATGAAGAGACATTCACACAGTGACACGGAAACAACCTATGCTTAAGGTAAAGTACTCAATAACCCTTCTATTTAATTGGTCCTGTTTAACCTCTGTTAGTGACCTCCAGAAACTGCAATTCTTAGTTGTAACATGGGAGGTGTCCTTTCAAGACATCCAGCAGTCCAGAAGTGAAGCATTTGTTTTCTACAGGGGGGGACTAGCAGTTACAGCACTTTGGGCATAAAACCCTACCAGCTGAATTGTGAGTACAAAAGATATGAGCCCACAGAGAATTATCACCTGACTATGTAGTTCCTTCCAACTCTACAGAGCATTTTAGCTTAATTCATCTGATTGTCTTGTATTTAGGAACTGCAAATTGACTGTATGGTTCACTGTCACTGCTCTCATTAACCTTGTTTTTAGCAGAAAAACTCTGATGAGCCCACTATACTCTACCTGTCCAACATCAAACATCAAACAGACAAAGTTAGCACCTAGCTGGTGAATATGGTGGAGCATTTAGCAGTTAAAGAGCCAGATATTTTTCTCAAGAGTTGGTGGACAGCAAAATCAATAGTCAATAAAATAGTCAATATTGAACATTAGTCAGGTAGTGACTGAATGTATTAATTGCTCTGTGTTTGCTGGATGTGTAAATAGAGAAAAAATTTTTTGAAAGAGATGAAAGAAAGGGAGGACGAGAGAGAGAAGACCGGAGTAATTGGATACCATGGTTGCAATAAAAAAAAATCTTGCTGATCACGCAAAAACGATAGAAAATGACTAAATTACCGTAGTTCACAAAAACCTGACATTCAGAGACTGAAACTTCTATGTTATGCTATTATTATAACACAAATGTCTGTACTTTGGCTTTTCACATGCCATACAACTATTAAAAGAACAAAATGTGGGCAAAAAACCTTCTCAACTAAAAAGAACTTTAGGCTTTTGAAGACCAAAAAGCCTGAGATAATGTACTCTACATTAGGACAGAGACAAAGCAGCTCTGCAGAGCAATACCATATAATCTGGGAGAGAGAGGGCTTCTCAGTGAAAAGGCTCTTTGACTGCTCAGCAGGAAAAATAGCCATTACCGCCATGAATCCCTGCAGGGCAAGAGAGAGCCGACAAGAGGGCACTTTTCTGAGGAAACAGATAGCAGGGACATCGTTACCACGCTGTTAAGAGGGAATCATGGCCTCTATAATCCCAGTAGATCACATACACAGTCAAAGACGAGACTGGGGTCAAATGTGACTAAAGCTATCGCACAGCAATTACTTCGATAAGACAAGATGTAACAACAAGAAAGGAGAGAGCAGAAGTAGTTAATGGGAAAAAGGGTAAATCTAGGATTAGGCGCAAACCTGTTTCCTGGAGGAAAGCATGCTCTTTGGCTGGCCCTGGCGACCCCCCTTCCCTACTTCAGAGGTTTCCCGGCAGCTTCGACGCAGCGTGGTGGCACTGGTGTCAGGATGGTTGGGCAGAGGGCTGAAGGGACACAAGCAGCATGTTAGAGTATTTATTTCACAGGAGAATGACAGGTTGTCCAGAACCATGAATAAACTGATCTTCATGTGTAAAATTGGTGGCATGACTTTTAGTAAATAATTATTTCATTTAATAATTTATCAATATGGTTTGAAGGAGATTTTACAGTACCTGAGGTAGAGGATCTGTGCTATCAGGCAGTACAGCACAATTGCAAAGAGCAGCGGGATGACATAGAAAATGGCAAAGTCGATGAGGTAGATGGGTAGGTAGAGCTCCCGTTTCACTTTGTAGCCACACTGTACATATCCGTCCAGGCTGACCTGAATGTCACACAATTATCATAGAGAAGCTGTAATAAAACAGGCTAGTAGGTCACAGCCTGGGCTGAGATGAACGTAATAATCTTTCACATCTTAACAGAGTAATACTACTCTAAGAGAGAGTGTACAAATGCTGGGAATGTGGAGAGCTCTCACAGAGCTCTCCACATTCCCAGCATTTGTACAAAAAAGGTACTGTAATCAGAAATGTTTTATTCGTCTGTTCATGACTCATGTATACATACTGAAAGTATAGTGTGTTCCCATAGCAATTTATCCACTTACATATACAAAAAACTATATTAGTACACTTCACTTTTACCCTATGTATTTTTATGAGAAAATATTGTGGCCACAGTACATAAATACTAATCCTATGTCCTAACACACCAACACACCAACACACAAAGTTCATTGCAAAATATATTTCTCTAACCTGAATGTCCACCAGGAAAAAACACAGCATGCAGTACACACAGGTGAAGATCCAAACCCCTACAATGATCCGCTTGGCCCGGGACACTGTACACACTGTCTGGGCCTTAATTGGATGTCAGATAGCTATGTACCTGCATGCAAAGATGAAATGGAGTGTTCAAACACAAGTTCAAACTAACTGTGGCTATTAATATTTAAGTAGATATTAAGTAGTACTGCTGAGATATTTATGCAATGTTTTTTCAAGATAACTTCATTGTTGGGAGTAGCACAAATTAAATTCCATTCACCTCCATTTCATTGGTGAGGAGGCTGAAAAAAGAAAAATATCTGCATGGATAGACTATTACTGTTATCCAGCAGCAGGTTGCATGTACCAGAGTACTGTATATTCTTGATCTCACATATCTCTGTTTTCTACCCGGATGGATAAAATGTTTGCCCAGGTTGATACCAATATTTAAGTCCTATATTTCCAATTGCTCCTCTTCTTCACTGTTTAGTCTGATGTCACTTTGCTGAAATCGCGGATGCTGTCGTTCTTCTTGGGAGGATGGTCTCCTGGGGTCACAGATGAGGCTATATATAACAAAGCGCTCAAACCAATCATTTTAACCAAGACTTCCAAATGTCTTCTGACCTGCATATCACACAAATAAGCATTTAAAAAAGCCTGCTATACTCCTTGAACCTCAACTGTCAATAATGTGCTGGCAGTGGTTTCTGAAAAAACAATAATTTTTTAAATCAAAATAAGCAGAGACCATTGGCTTGAATCAGATGTCATCGCTGACTGCCTCACATTGTTTACCTTGTTCACATGTACAGCATAAGGTTAAAGTTGTCTTTTGTAACCTATGGAAATTAAATGTCAAGGTATTCTCTAGCCAGAGCAAAATGAATGCCAGCAACAACTTAAAACACAACAAACCAGCAAAAGCTGTACTGAGAGCAATTGTAGTTGGTTGTCTGTCCATCCTCACCTCTCCACGGTGAAGGCCGTGATGGAGCAGGAGGACACTTTGATGCCCAGGTACTGAAGGTAGGTGATCCCCAAACAGCCAGCATGACCAAAAACCCATGTGCCTGTCAGACTGTCCGACACGTTCGGCAGCCCTGCCGCCACCAGCACCATCAGGTCAGCTATAGCCAGACTGACTAGGTAGCAGTTGGTGGGTGTCCTCCTGTGGCGCGTGGTGAGGACCACAAGGACCACCGTGATGTTGCCCACAATGCCCATGCCACACACGAGCAGGACCAAAAACACAGACACCGTCTTGTATCCCAACGACTCAGAGATGGCGATGCTGGGACTCAGAGAGATGTTTGTTGGGGTGTCGATTCTGGAGTTCACATTGTCGGCCATATCTGCTACCAGCTGCCCTTTTTATTTCCCAAGTGTTTGTTAATCAAAGGTTAGATTAAAGCTAAGTGATGATTGGCATGAATCCATCGCCATGTTTTTTCCTCTTCATTTAGAACATTAGCTCTCATTTAAACCCAGTCCAATTAAAAGTAACATATCACTGTTGTGAAGCATCTCACGGGTTTGACAGAGATATCACTACAGAGAAAGAAACAGCTGTGAGTTTGCTTGTTATAAGTCTTTGATCCGAGAATGCGGACACAGCTCATACTTTGGTTATACAGGGACCGTATGGCTTGTAAGAGCTTCTCCGGTACCCCATACTCCCGCAGTACCCCCCACAGGACCACCCTAGGGACACGGCCGAAGGCCTTCTCCAAGTCCACAAAACACATGTGGACTGGATGGGCAAACTCCCATGAACCCCTCAGCAGCCCTGCTAGGGTAAAGAGCTGGTCCACTGTGCCGCGACCAGGACGGAA
>JAVQJF010023694.1:0-22349 GCA_036023855.1 Gadopsis marmoratus | reverse complement strand
TTCTGTCTCTCATAGTTGAAGTGTACCTATGATGAAAATTACAGGCCTCTCTCATCTTTTTAAGTGGGAGAACTTGCACAATTGGTGGCTGACTAAATACTTTTTTGCCCCACTGTACTAGTGTCATGATGTTAATTATACAGCCTTTGCCCCATTACGATATTAACAGGTATACAGCAAACCACAGAAATATGATCTTACTTATCTACTATTAGAAAAAATATTACAAGCACAAAAACCCAAAAAGAAAGACCCAGATTCCCCTTTTTCATAATATTCCCGAAAGGAAAGTAGTGCTCCCCAACTGCTGCTCCATCAAGCTTCACAGCAAGCTGCTCGATGACTAATTTGAGCCCATTCTGTCACCCTATGCAGAAGTGTCCTAAGCTGCAGCTCTGCTGAATACTTCAAGAAAACGAAACTTCTTTCCCACAGTCTTCCTCTCAGTGGTGTTTTTCAAAATGTTTTTAATATGTGATTGCTTAATTGCAACATCTTGTTTTTTACAATTTCAAATGTTTTTCCTTTAACTATTGATATAGTCACGCTGCTGTGTGTTCTCTTTCATCCTGCTCTCATTCTACTCCTCCCCCCTCTCTCTCTTTCTCTCTCCCGCTCTCTACCCAACCGCTCAAGGCAGATGACCGCCCACCCAGAGCCTGGTTCTGCTTGAGGTTTCTGCCTGTTAAAAGGCAGTTTTTCCTTGCCACTGTCGCCTAGTGCTTGCTCATGGTGGAATTGTTGGGTCTATATATATATAGAGTCGGTCTAGACCTGCTCTATATGAACAAGTGCTATGAGATAGAGTTGGTCTAAACCTGCTCTATATGAACAAGTGCTATGAGATAACTCTGTTATGATATGGCGCTATATAAATAAAACTGAATGTAATTTAATTGAATACTTCCATGGCTCTAGAGATGACCTGTCAGCCAGTCAGTTCACTACTTATATGTCAGCAGCTGTTGGATATATTGCTCTGACATTTTGTACAGATCTCCATGGTCCACAGGGGATGAAAGAGAATTAATATTTAGTGTTAATTAGCAAATGCTAACATGCTGACATGCTAAACTAAGGTGGTGACATAGTAAACATTGTACCTGTTAAACATCAACACACCAGCATTGTCCCTGTGAGCATTTTAATGTTGTTGTGCAGCACTGTGTCTACGTGCAGACTCACAGAAGCTCTAGCATGGTAGACTGTAGACTCTTACATGAGAGCTGGATTGTGTTATACCACAGATGAACTGTTTGGGACCACTATTTTATTCTCTATTTACCAGAGATTTACCTCTTGTGATATCATGGTTCTGTCTAATCTGGACTACTGTTTTGCATGTGGTCCAGAGGGATTGTCCTCCCCAAAAGAAGACAGCATCAGTGAGACTACCTCATCAGAATAAGGTTCCAGGTTTGGTACCACTTGGCCTGTGCAGAGACTTCTACTAAATGATGTCCTAACAGACCATATCTAGCTACCTAGCATTAGAGCAAGACACACTGCACAGAAACACTATAGGGAGGTGGATAAGAATTGGTTCCAGCACATAACTAACTGGACTATAACTGGACTAGTCATGCCAAAGATGTAATGTTTACCACTTACTCTGTTTCATACACCTTCTGGGATAAACACAGAAGAGAATGTTATAATAACATAACATCAAGAGATAAATGTTCCAAAACTGAATCACATGATTAAAGTCATTTTTACTTTTACAGTTTGTAGCAGTCTCTGCAGGAGCTCCAGACATCCACTTAGTGCTGAAATGATTTCCTCTTCATAGACTTTGGGTGGTTTGGACTCCCAAGACATTTGGAGCACAGCAGCCTTGAAAATAATAACAATGCAAAGAGGGTTGTTGATGGGTGTGTTATGTGTCTGCGGTGGTTTAATGGCACCAACTGCAGAGAAGAATCTTTTCATTTTGGGTCCCAGGATAAAACAAAAGATTAAGAACCCCTGATTTACAGGGACTGTAACACCTTAATGTTAGAAATCGGTGGCTGATAAACCCTGTATGATGTGAAACACAGTCAGGACAAAGGGTTCTTCTGAGCCCTTTCACTTCAGACAGTTTGCCACCTTCCTGTTTTCACTTGATGGTTGCTGAGTTGAATGCTTCGTGACAATAGCCTTGATAGTATCTTCAGCTCAAGTTGGCTGTTAAGCTAACTCTTCATGTCGATGTTTAAACTCCATGAACTGAAATTAGTCCTTGTCCTCTTGACAACAAACTGAGCACCTTCATTCCTTCCCTGTTTTCTTTCTGCCTCCCCACTGCTCTTGACTTTCCGCTCAATACCTTCTCATCCCTCTTCTACTGTGTTTCAGATCTTGATAGCCAAGTCCCCCGTTGCTCCATTTGCTGTGCTGAACTACACCATTCAGAAGCAGGGTATCTGTATAGATGGTGAGTGTACATCAGTCTGTATGTAAATACCAGATACAGGACTCAGACAGTACTGATAATGCATTTAGTTGAGCACCCTGATGAAAGTGTACATTTACAAAAAAACCAAAGCTCATTCTATTTGGAGGCTTTTAGAATGAAGAAGTGTTCATGTATCACTGCTCATTGTACAAAGTGATTTATCATCATTTATAAAATGAATCTTATCAAACTAACTAGAAGTCTCCAAAGCACAGAGAAAAGTGAACAGAGAAAAGAAGATAAGATAAGAAGCACAAATGATAATATAAACTTTAGGATTAATAAACATGATTAAATGTATGACAGAACAGTGCACCATTGTGACAAAGAGCCACTTAAAACATACACTGTCACTACAACCTCCATTCACGTAATTGTCCCTCGTAAAATCAAGGGCAGGATAAGTGCTATTTGCAACATTAACACACAACAAGATGACGTAATTTAAAGACCACCAGTCAAACCTCAAATAGTGAAAACCATGTGGAAAACCCGATTGAAATATGACCTTTCTGTTATGCGCCAGGGTTAAGTCATCCAATGAGGGACCAGCTTGTTGAACAATTCCTTTCATCAGCAGGTCAGCCTGGTTTGTTGTCACAGTCACATGGTCTAACATATACTATTAGGTTGACATTACAACTAGATGGGCAGTTTGTTTTATGATTGCACATTGTGATTGACCCCTTTTCAGTGAGTTTCAGTGCTGTCTGATGAACCTCACTGAATCTTAAAGGACCGTAGGTTTTAATGCTACAATCCATTCCGCCTATCAATTGATGAAACAAATGAATTAATTTTTAAAACTTTGTTTGTCCTGAAGAAGGCAAGGCATGTAGAAGTGTTAATCTCTAGAATCAGATATGAAAAGACTGTATTGGAGCAATCAGTGTGCAGCTCCCCTCCTTTCTTTAGTGATTAGCCCAAACTCTGTTATTAGATCTCTTCCCAGATCCCGGTAGTTTAGTTGATCTGAATTAGGTTTTATCTCTCCTTATTTACATTATTCAGAGCTTAAGATTCAGCCAGTTTCCCATACTCAAGTGCTGTGTCATCCTCCTGAGCCAAATGAAATAAATCAACATTGTATAATAGTGTTTAAAGTTCACTTATAGTGCCTCATCCTCATGCCGAGGCCTCATCATGTAGACAGACATAGATGGCTCTCACACAGACACACACTCACACACACACACACACACCCTGAGTCCAGTATATCAGCATATTCAAATAAACACAATCTGGACTCTGGACTCTGGACTGGACTCTTACTTGTATAGTGCTTTTCAACCGTTGAAACGGTTCCCAAAGCACTGTAACAGTAATCTAAGCTTTTTAATAGTAGTAGTAATCATCATTTTAGAAGTCACTTTTTTGAACTGGAAAGCATCTGGAATGAGGAGCCATTATGCAATGTATGAACACATTATTGCAATTTTCCTGATGACATTAAACAATTCTGCAACACATGATGGACAGGCTGCCCAAAACAAATTGAGTTTTAAGACCCTGTTCCTCACACATTATTAACAGAGTGGAATTCTGACTCGTCTGCTAAGATCTGCTCATTTCTAGGGTTTCACCCCTCCAAAATGCAAATAGAGTGTACAGGGGTGAAGTAATTACACAACTCAACTTTTTAGAAGTGGGAAAGAGGCAGGGCTGGACTAGGACAAAATAACAGCCCTGGCATCTGGCCCAGCGAAAATATTACCAACCAACCATGCCACTCCCTAAAAACATTAGAGCCATATAATGAGTATGGCAGGTAAAGATAAAAGTTATCTATTATCAAAGTAATATATCAGTAAGATGCTTAAAATTATAATGACCTATTTTTAATTGGGACACATCATTGCAGATTGAATATTTAATATTTCCCCACTTTCAAATGGTAGTTTGAATTTTAGAATAAAAAATGACACCCACAGTTCACAACCATGGCACAAACTGTTGGATAATTCAAAATTGGAGGGGACAGACTATTGAAGAAAGGAAGTGAAATTGAAGCAGGAGGCAAGAAGTGGCTGATAAAGGGAGGAAGGAAGAGTGAGTCCCAGAAAGCAGGAGGAGGGCAGTGCAGAGTTAAGTCTGGAGAAGAACAAATTCAAAGTTGCTCGTAATCACACAGAAGGAATGCAGTCAGTGTACACTGTTAAACACTCCCTAAGCCCTGGCTCCACTTCACTCTCTCAGCACTGCACACAAAGCCCTCTTTGTTCTGCTGCTCTTGTAAAGAGAAATACCCCCCCCCCTCCTTTCTGTTTCCCCTCCCTGACTCATTCTCTTCTCTCTCCGGTTTTTATTCTTTCCCTCCTTTCCCAATCTGGCCCTTGTTCTTCAACTTCCATTCTCATATTTTTTCCTGTCCTGCCCTTTCCCCTTCTGTGTCATTTCTGACATGTTGTTATTCAGAGAAACGTACAATGAGTATGACAGCAGAGGAAGCTTAAGTTCCTGGATAGCTAACATAACAAACAAGCAGCGGTTCAGAGTACAGGGGTGATAGCTGATGTGACCCAGGTGGTTGATATAATTCTCTGGAAAGATCAAATATGGCAGAGACGTGCTGGCTGAAGACAAAATGTACCAAGCTGACAGACTGCAGGAATCATAAACCTCTATGTCGGTGTGTTTTCTGGGAGTAGCTGAGAGGCCTACAGTGGGGAGGTTGTATAGCCAGGCTGTTAGACCTCTCACATGCTGTTTATGGAGTGTTAGTGTGGTGTGAAAGTTCACTGGTGTACAGAGTGTTTCTCCTCCACCACAGAGCAGAGAGCTGCTTCTTTGCCAGTCTTGGTCCAGCTGCTGCTCTGTATTCCCACCACACGTCCACTTCCAACAGTGGGCGAAATGTGACAGGGGAAAAGAAGTCGGCACCACAGCAAACACTCAAAATGTCACAGTGCTGGTCAATAAAATGAGCCATCATCTACTATCACTGTGCGTATGGTGTTACTTAATGTCTAAATACCAACATTTTAAAGGATAACACCTATTTTATTAGAACTGGGGTCTTTAGTTTTGGCCATCATTCCTATGAGTAATCAACACAATATCCCAAGAAAGCTACGAAAATAAAACCCAATTTGATATAAAGTAATACATTGCTCAAAAAAATTAAAGGAACACTTTTTAAGCAGAGTATAGCATCAAGTCAATTAAACCTCTGGGATATTGATGTGGTCAGTTAAGTAGCAGAGGGGGTTGTTAATCAATTTCAACTGCTTTGGTATTAATGAAATTAACAACAGGTGCACTAGAGCGGCAACAATGAGACGACAGGTGGAGGCCACCGACATTTTTTCCCCTCCTCATTTTTCTCACTGTTTTCACTAGTTTTGCATTTCGGGCTAGGGTCAATGTCACTACTGGTAGTATGAGGCGATACCTGGACCCTACAGAGGCTGCACAGGCAGACCCTATTTTCAGACCCTATGCTGGTGCAGTGGGTCCTGGGTTCATCCTGGTGCACGACAATGTGGCGAGAGTATGCAGGCAGTTCTTGGAGGATGAAGGAATTGATACTATTGACTGGCCCCCACACTTGCCTGACCTAAATCCAATAGAACACCTCTGGGACATTATGTTTCGGTCCATCCGACGCCGCCAGGTTGCATCTCAGAGTGTGCAGGAGCTCAGTGATGCCCTAGTCCAGATCTGGGAGGAGATACCTCAGGATACCATCCATCGTCTCATTAGGAGCATGCCCCGATGTTGTCAGGCATGCATACAAGCACGTGGGGGCCATACAAACTACTGAGTACCATTTTGAGTTGCTGCAATAACATTTCATCATCATTTTTTCACTTTGATTTTCAAGGTGTCTTTGAATTCAGCCCTCTGTAGGTTGATCATTTTCATTTCCATCATGTGGCATCCTTTCGTTCCTAACTCATTACCCAGTCCGTATCAGTATAGATATCCAGCATGATTTTTTTTCCCATTGAGATCTGATATGTTTTCGAAGTGTTCCTTTAATTTTTCGAGCAGTGTATATCCTTTTGGGTTAAAAAGATAGTTTCAGGTATCACATTATTTCCTCTGTCCAACAGGTTCGCTCTCTGACTCCACCCCTGTGTCTGGAAACAGTGTGCAGAATGTGTGTCAGCTTAGAAACAACCTTCACATAAACACTCTTTTCACCAAACTGTCAAACAAAAGCATATTGGTGATGTCTTCAATGCACCAGTTACATAAGGAGGGAATTGCCCAACAATCCTCTCCATATTTAGGCAGTCTTTTGGAGGGGAGAGAGGAAATGGAGCCTCCATGAACAGGGTATTCGTGAGGTCTTAAAAAGTATTAAAAGGTATTAAAACAGTTTAGCAAAAATTAAGTATTAAAACACTGTGTGCATTTTATGAGGTATTATTTTTTTGAACATAGATTCAGACAGTCATGGCCTATATGATGTAATATAATTTATGGCCAATAAAAATGTTTTGTTAATGTGAGTGTGTGAGTAAGAGAGAGAGTGTGAGTACGTGACTATTATTTCCTTTAATAAACCTTGCCTTAGTGTTAGTCACTACCTTAATAAATGTACTGGTATAGTACTGTAATTGTAAGGTGTGTTGCTGATAAAAAGTTATGACTTGTGGAGTTGCAGTCTTAAAATATGTTGAAACGGTCTTAAAAGCCATGGAATTTAACTTAATAACATCCCAGTATGGGGCCAACAATCTAGGAGCTGGGAGCCTACGACGTGCACCTCTCATGAAGTGGCAGACCAAGGGATGCTGCCCCACAGCCTTCCAATTAAAACCAACATGGTAGGCAGAAATAGCAGCCATGTACACCTTGACAGTGGAGAAAGCCTTTCCTTTGTCCAGTCATGTCTTGTAAGAAAGCCAAGATCACAGCCACAGAGCACTGAAAGGGGACTTCTTGGATGTCTGTGCACCATTTCTCAGAGATTGACCATTTGCTCCCTTAAAGGGATCTCACTGAGGGGGCCCTTGCATTCTGGATGGTCTCAATTACGCTCAAAGGGAGGCCCACAGTCCTCAGATTGAACCACTCATGAGCCAGGCCCACAGAGCCAGCCTCTGTGGGTGGGGATGAAATATTTTTCCCTGCTGAGACAGCAGGTTCCTGCGTATAGGCAGAGGCCAAGGTTCCCAGTAAAGGAGTTGTGTTATCTCCGCCAGCCAGTGCTTCAATGGCAAGTAAGGAGCTATGAGAATCAACAACATGCCCTCCTCCCGCACCCTGGCTAGGGAAATCAGAGCTATCGGTGGGAATGCGTATAAAAGAACACAAGGCCACCGGTGAGCTAGTGCGTCCATCCTCAGACAGGCATTCTGATTGTGAAGGGAGAAAAACAGGACACTGAGCATTCTCCCTCGTCAGCCACCCGTAACTGTCCTAACCATACTCCCCAAGCCTGGGTGAAGTCTCCATTCTGCATAGAAGGGGTTTCAAGTCTCCATTCTGCATAGAAGGGGTTTCCCTTGGACAGAAAATATGCTCCCTGGTTCTGCACCCCTGGCACACGCGTGGCCTTCAGGGACAGAAAGTGCTTGCTGCTCTAGAAAATCAGTCTGTGTGCCAGCGTGTGCGAATGAAATTAGCTTAGGCACCCCTGTCAAGGTGTTTTGTAACAGTGGTTTAAATTATTTTCCCATTGTTTTTAACTGCACCCTCAGCACAATGCCTGGATACAGTTGGGACAACTTTAATTTTGTGTGACAATGAGAAGTTTTTATGGAACTGGACATGCTTGGTTCCAACCAATCCTGGAGCTTCTGATGAGGTCATGCCGTAGGTGTTCCCAATGTGGGACACGAAACAAATGTTATGAAAGAGAATAATGACATTCCCATCAGCCTTAGTTGTACTTTTTGTGTTAATTAGAAAATTCTAATGTGCTAAGCTAAGGTAGTGAACAGGGTAAACATACCTGCTAAACATCAGCATGTTAAAGATAACATTATAGGATTGTGGAACATTTGAACATTTAAGATACTTTTGTTTACAATCATATGTAATAGCCAGGCCACAAATCTGATAACAATCTGTGTCGATTTTCCCGGACTACATACAAATAATGTGGTGTCCACGATCAAATAAATGAATCATATTTATGAACTACAAGCGAGACAAACCTTTACTGTTTACTTTATGGTTACAAATGAATGTTATAGAAATACCTCAGCTGACATCAGAAGGTGTGGAAGTAATCCATCCCCTATTTTACTGAGGTTGACGTTACAGGATCAAATTTGGTTTACAGCTGTTTTGTGCAGAGAAAGTAGTGTTGAGTGGTGAGCCAGGACACACAGCAGATGTGCTTTACTCGATGCTTATGACTTTCTTAAACAGTTATTTGGGATTATACAATTTTTACTGCTAAGCCCTTACTAAACTAAGGAAATGGATATCAATTGAATTTGTGTGTTCAGTACAGACCTAAGCCCTGTTTTCACTGCAGGATCTTGACCTGTAACCCGAAGCTTCAGAGAGCCTGAACCTTTAAGAACCTGTGAGGATTTTGCACTAGGTTCTTCTTGTGTTTTACTAACAGGAATGTTTCAGATATACCACATTAAAAAGGCAACAGGGGTACTGACTACGTCTGCTTGCAGAGAACAGTGGAAACAAAGCAGTGGATACAGGTTACGGACAGGTTAGGTTCATGCAGTTGAAAAGGGCTAGAGGTCACATTGGTTAGCACAAAGACTGGCAGCAAGTCTTGTTCACTTAACAGTGAAAAAATAGCTCTACCAACAACTTTAAAGTTGCCTGAAGTACATGTGGTATGCTGTTAGCTAACCATAATTTTGCAGTTTCTCTTTGCTAAATATGATGTATCAATAAAACAGACAGAACAGCAGTCAGGTGCAGGTGTTAACTATGGTTTTATGGAGGACAATACTCTTAATTCAACCAACATCATACAAGATGCACATTTAAAGAAGCACTGATGCAGCAATCTGTGCATTACTGTTGGAAGAATATCCTCATGTTCATGAAATGTGCAGGACAAAGAGCCCAGATACACACAGCTGGTAACAGCTTAAAGTCCACCTTCACTGTGCAGACTGATATTTGTGCACAGTTTGTTGGTACAGGTGGATGTACCTGCAGGATTTATGACACAACTAGTTTGGAAGCTAATCCGAAACGTACACAGGTGCGATGTGTAAACTTGAAACCTACACAGCACAAAAACCTTGATTGTTAGGAGACACCTGGTGTCCAGCAGTAAAACTTTGAAACCAAAACAAACATTAGCATAGTCATAGATTCTGGACTTTCCAGTGAAGGAGAAGGAGTATCTTTAAGTGAATCTGAAGTTGATTTTGAGATGAATTGTGACCCTATAAATCCAAATCAAATTCAAACATCAGAATTCACAAAGATTTTCTTCCTGTTTGACATACTGCATGCAGTCACTGTACCGTGTGGTCAACCCAGAACTAACTGTTCCTAACACCATAATGTGTCATTTTCTTATTTCTACATGTGCTTCATACACAAGATACAGTCCGCAAACCAGAGGTAGGCAGATTTTTTCGCGTCCTCGGGCTAAGCTCCACTAAACCCATCCAAGATCAGTGTGTGAGTTGGGCTGAGGAGACTAAGTTGATTTTGATCATCATCTGAATTCGTCTGCACTGGAGAAAGATGACAAAAAAGAAACATTTCCTATAATTCTGAACTGTTCCTCAAAGCTGTTCCTGATAGCTGAATCTGATAATTGACTGGGTCTCTGTTTGTGCTCCGTGTTTTCCAGAAAACGACAGTCAAGAGACCTTGTATGAGGGCACAGATCCAGGCCTCCAGCCAATCCGGGTGCGGACTGGACTCAACTACACCCTGACCAGATCTATGGACTGGACTGACCAGACGCTGCTGTGACTCGTGTGTGTGTGTGTGTGTGTGTGTGTAGGTGTGTGTGTGTGTGTGTGTGTGTGTGTGTGTGGGTCCACACTAGTCAGGAGTCCTCACGGGGTAGCAAACACTTTTTTTGTGTGTGTGTGTATGTGTGGGGTACTGTATATGACTATATGATGATGACTCCCCTTGTTTGAGGTACAGTAACTGTAGATTTCAAGAAACTGTAAAACTTAATAATGTAGTGGGCACCCTGGTAGACTAATGGGAACTTCCTCCCATAGTGTTTGACTACTTACGTTGTCATTTTGCCTTTTTGTAAGCATCTCAATTCATTGTGTTAATAAAGGACAATATGCAGACCTGTACTGTATGGAGGGTCCATAGTTTGCTACCATCAGCAAAGTTGTTTTGTAAGCTAATAAGTGTGTTCAATGCCCATTAAAAAGCCGGAGTGGAGATGGCTCCCCACAAAAAAGTCAAAATATTGTAAAAAAAAAACCAAAAACCTTTTTCTGCTTGACTGAGGTGGATCAGCTGCTGCATCTCATGTCATGTTGAAACACTGTCTGCTGTCTGCTCTGTCTGAGCAGGCTCATGAATCTGGACTGATAAACCTCAGGCTTGTTTTCTATGAACTCCTTATCAGCTCATGCGTAGATGAACGGCTTGGTAAGGTCCACTGCTGAAGGACCGGAAGCAGAGTTAACAGCTCCGGAGCCAGCTGAAGCTTACACCTGAAATGTCCTCCAGGACTTCAGTCAGAGCCACGGAGTGCAGACCACTCTGGTTGCAGTTTTCCTTTATCATTACCTCCCTTCACCTGGAAATCCATCAGCCTGAAAAGTCCATAATGGAGGAAGCTCTGCTCCACTTCTTTATACTCCTGCTGTGCTGGAGTGTTCAGTAAGCTGCTGCACAGAGGAGATGTAGAATGGACTGACAGTGAAAAGTCACAGCATTTACATTTTCTGGTTCATGGCCATGACTGCAATTAGTGACACCATGACCAAGCTTCCAGCAGGACAAGTTCATGAACGTTGCTGCGCTAGGTCCAGGTCCGTCATACTGATTGTGTCTCTAAAGGGGGCCGTGTTCACAACATGAGGTCATATGAAACATATTCTTTGAGCCAATAAAATGAATCATCTTCAAGCAGCACAGCCATCGTAGGGGTCGTAATACATAGACATGCACTCATGATGCCTACTGTAAGACACCTCAGGGGGAGGTGTCCATTAGCATCAGGTATTAGAGGTCACCTAAACTCAAGGAAACCTATTAATCCCACTGTCAGCTTGTAAAAGGTCACATAATATAAAAGCAGTGTCATCATTTGTTGTCATGTGTGTTTTCTTATGATTACTGCATATTGGTGGGTGTTTGTTTCAGTGTAATCAGTGATCATACAGAGCGGCGAGGCTCATGGAGGTTAGAATAGCAGTGAATGCCGGAGCAGCCAAGTCTGTAAAATTTGTGTCATAATAATGAGCGAGGGACTGGAGCAGTCACGAGGCCCGTTCTGCAAAGCGCAAAGTCCTCACTCAGATTACACAACACACAAGAACACTCTGTCGGACTCAGCTCTGCCACTGTTCAGTGCAGTCCTACTGGGCAAACAAAGAGGCTTTTAGAGCCAGCAGAGTGTCAGCTTCCATGTGGCATAATGTCAGAAAATAAAATAGTCTTATTCAGCTGTCCATCAGGACCATGTGCTATAATTCTTACCGATAGACCTGTTAGCATTTATCATAGAGTATATTACATGAGATTCCATTTACACACATAAACACATTTGTACATAAAACTGTGGTGATTAGCGAGCTGTGGAATTTAGCACAGCTATGGCAGAGGGGACAACACTTTTTAGAGTAAAAAGGGAGTTGGGGGGTGTCCAGGGTCAAGTGCTGCAATGAAGTCTGAGGGGTGGGAGACCAATGATTTAGGGAGCAGTGTGTGTAATGCGGGACACAGTCCAGACAGTCTGTAATTTGAAGTGTGGAGTTGTTTCCTGACTGGAAACACTCTGGGCTGTGTTTACCCAGAGGTTGAGCCTCCAATAATCTTTCATCTATTTCTGCAGAAATAAGGCCAGGATAAGTGGGGGAAGCTTGGTTCATTACAGAGCTGCTGGGTTTTCTTTTTTTTAAAGAGATGTCAGCATTCTGTGCGATTTTCTCAGTAATCATAACACCAGATGGATGTCTGAGTCAGCATTTTCACCTGATTGGAAAACTAAGGGTTAACAAAATTAAGCAAATGGTTCATACAGATTTCTTAATGTGTTACTTACAGGTATGAGCCACAGAAAGTGTCAAACGCCATTCACACTGTATGGATGTCATGAGCTTGTCCCACTTTCTGAAATAAATGAGCTACTGTGATTGGCCATGTGAGGTTGACATTTTAAAAACAACAATACAAACCTCAGGAAGACCACATTAACAGTGTGTACCTGTATATAAATATCCGGGGGGGTTTGTGTTCACTGCGAAACCTGCAGTGAACACAAACCTTTAAAAAGAATGTACTGAATATCAACTTTGTACTATGGCAGAATAGTCACTCATGAATTCACACATTCAATATAAATACATGGTTTATTGGTTTGAACTGCAATCTGTCATTACAAAAGAACTCCTGTGCTAACAGCAAAAGCTGCTGGAAAATACATTCAACAGTTGCTTTCCACGTGTCACTGCGGTTAACCCCACGCCAGCAGGAAAACACTGCAGGCTGTTAACTGCTTTATAGAAAAATATCAAGGCACAATATCTGGGAAACATGGAATGTATTTATAGGCACTTCATCACAATAACTCAAAGTGCTAATAAGTCTGTGATACTGTGGAACAGGCATGCGTCTATCATTTTTTCAAAATAAGAGCTTAAAATGCTTTTGTCACAGTAAAAGTGATTCAATGACATCAATAATGAAATGAGAATTCCTCCCAGTTAAAAAAAAAAAAACCAACAAAAAAGACACTGGTGTGAGGTTCTGCAGATTTCAAGATGCTGCAGCTGGGCTGAGGCCTGAACAAAGTGGCACTGCGCTTCCATCTGCACATGTGACACATTGGAGTTGCATGTGGGAGCTGTAAACATGGTTACACTTCAATCAACTCCAAAAACATTCAATCCAATTCAGCAGATCAAAAATATTGTGGCGTTCAATGTTATTCATGCAGCTTCTTTGTAGAGGATTGTCCTCCTGGACAGACGGTACGGTACTATGGATCTGAAGAACACCGTCTCCCCAAACATTCAGTGCAATTTCCATCACGGTTCAAAGGCCTTCAATGAACTGAAGTACCCATAAACACAGACGTTAATATACATTCAGTGACTTTCACGCTTCAGAGACACCAGCTGCTCTGACTCTGCATTAAGGACCAGTTATACCAGCACTACCTGCACCCATGCTGCTCACAAACAGCTGGATGCCACTAGCTTCATTAGCCCACCACATGAGTTTGTTTCAGCATTTCAACTGTTATGGCAGTTGCAGAACCTCAGCCCTCACTGAAACACTCCAGCATGCACTGGGGCTGTGACTTTGTGCCTTCAGACTGCAGCAGTGAAGCTCAACATGTGGGAGGAGCAAAGAATAAATTAAAATTTTAAACATTGTTTTAAATTAACTTTCAAAATAAATCAGGCGTTACAGAAAGATCATTGCAGTATAATATATTAAATGGAAAAACAAAACAGCTCTTCACAATCTTGCAATTAATACGGTGGATCATAATTTAACATTAAAGAAATAATATATATATAGTTTAATTAACCAGATAAATACTAAATAAAAATGCTGATCAGCAATAAATACACTTTGATAAATAAGCAGTGTCAGCCAAAGCCCTTCCTCTGAAGGACTTGGGAAATAAACTAGACAATAACAATACCATAATAATTCATATTGAAGGCGGTGGAATCAACAGGAGCATTACGCAGACTGATATGATGCATGTTGGAAAAGTGCGAAGAGACTGAAAGCTCAACTTCTGATCATCAACCCTTTGCAGCAGAGTTTGAAGTCTAAAGTCTACCAAATGAACTGCTGGTCAACATCTGAGGTCAGTCTGTTTAGGAACCCCCAGGGGCCCAGATCTCCCGTTACTCCACAGACTCCATGACAACAGCTGTCCCTGGAACTAGTCCGCATGATGTTGTGTGGACAATCCAGAGTGACACATGGAAGAGGTGCTGCTATTCACTTTATTGAAATCTATTTCTTTAATAACGCCATTGTATTGGGCGGGAGGCAGCGATCTAAGAGGCAAAATGGACCTGCACATAGAAGCCTCTAACACATCTGAAGTGAATTGACCCTTTAACTCGACTCCCAACTTCACAGTTCATTTTGATTCTTATTCCAAGCCCCAATGCTGTTTTACTATAAAGGCCTGGTGAGGATTTCACGTCGCTGTGCAGCAAACAGAAGATCGGTGATTGCCAGCTCAATAAAGAGGCACATAGCAGCAGCACTCAGCCTGACTGAAGGAGGCACACCCTGAAGTCAGCCTTGAAGAAAACACAGGCACCCTGACACAAGCCACGGGAGCAGGGATTACACGTGAACCACAACATCTAGGCTCCACACGAATAACCTCCAAGGCACTTTAGAATCTTCCTATCGACTCACTCTTGTTCATGTATGGTGAAGATATTGGGAGTTAGAGAGGGGGTCCTTGAAAGCCAATCCTCACAAGACAGAAGGCATCTGGTGTTATGAGGTGACTCACTGGCTACAACAATGCACAGAGCGGTCTGCTTCTCCTGTAAATAGGACTGAGACGGGTGGGGGGTGTTAAGGAGGCCCAAAGGACACAGAGACCTTAATCATCTGAGATTGAGAGCCTGCTGAAGATGGGGAGGCGGCGGGTTGCATCCAGGAGGGGGGACTCAGAGCCGCTCTGACTTCCCTGACTGCTCTGGTAGCCCTCCTGGTCAGACAGAGAGTCTGGGAGGCTGGGAGGGCTCTCTGATGTGGGCTGGAAAAAGCAGGGGGAGGTTGGGGATGGTGGGGCAGGGCCGTGAGGCTCAGACACAGGGGGAGGGCCCAAGCTGGTGCCAGAAATGCTGGCAAGTTCCTGGCTGGAGTAGGTGAAGGGGTTGCTCTGCCACTCTGTCAGGCCTTCACTGGAGAACATGGGTGGAGGTGTGACAGAGGTGGGGCTGTCCTGCAGGCCTCCAGAGCTGGGAAAGCCAGAGAAGCTGAAGCTGTGCTGCAGCCGAGGGCGTCCAATCTTATTGAAGGCAGAGAGGGGAGGGTGCCTGTGCCGCTCCTCTGCATTGTGGATGAAGTGGCAGCGGGGGCCGTAGGGGCAAAAGCCGATGGTGTGGAAGGTGCGGCACGGCTCAGTCTTGTACTTTGGGTGACGGCTCAGGCTGCGCAGCTCGTGTATGCCGTGGGCAAACTGGCACTTATCGGCATACTTGCAGATGCCGTTCTCCTCAAAAGGCCGGCACAGCTCCGTCTTATAGCGACTCGAGTTGACTTGGCTGCTTCCGCCCACACCTGGCCGACTGCATGCCTGCAGCCGGTCCCCCACCTCTGAATAGGATCGTTCACGCAAACGGTTCTCCTTGTTGCTACAGCCCAGTGCCATCAAGGGATCCATTTTGAGACTGTTGATAAACTGGTCCTGGCCAAACGTTGCACTGGGTAGGCTGACTGAGTGACGGCGCTGGAACAGGCCTCCTGCAGAGGGGGCCCCCACGACCTTCCTGTCCAGCAGGGACCCAGTGGGGGCGCAGGAGAGGTTGGCACTGGAGCACGGGCCCGACGTCAGCCGAGGTCCACCAAGACTGTTCAACATTTTGTTGTTCTGTAAACAGAAAAACACACATCATTTAGAAAACACTTCATAAAGCTCAGTGGTTCATCCCTGTGATTAGAATGGCTGATGATTGGTGTGTGCAGAGTTCATCAACCCACTGAGCAGTGCACCCACTTCCCACCTCAAACCACTCATGGGCATTGCAGTCAGCAAGGAGTCAACATGGCCACAAGCAAGGTTTTGGACTGGAACTGGTTCCAGATTAACAAGAAACAACAGGTTTAATCTTACTTCCTGAAAGCCAAATTTGGAACTAAAGTGCTTCTGTTCACATTAACATCAGTTACACATGAATCACATGTCCAATATGACAGAGCATTAACTGCAGCACAATGTATTTTTAATATACAGAATGCTCCAGAACCAACAGGCACTATGGCATCCAACAGTGACTAAAACAAACGTTCAAAGCTCAACAGGCCATGATGGGATTATCTATATATATTTATTGATTTCACGTTTGAGCCCAAGTAACTTCTGACAAACACGAAAAAAAAAAAAGACTGCAAACCACCTTGGATATTAAAATGCATCAAACCACAGCAGTACCTCGGACCACGCAGTCCAGACACTATTGGCTGTGTTGCATAAACGGACGCCTCTGCAACACAGATTGATTGCATTACTTTAACTGTACAAATAGCTAAGTAACTGTTCAATCCAATCCAGACATGTAGGAATCTGCACAACAGGTCCGTGTGCACACACGGGTCCAACAGCACGCTCTGTTACGCTCAATATGTGACTGACTCAGCTGGACTCTCCTCACGCAGACTATTCAGACCGTCAATATCATGACTTCAATGAAAAATAAACAGCTTAGCAAATGCATGTCGGTTTGCAACTTCAGACACTGATACTAAACATTTAACAGCTATGTGCAGCTAAATAACATTCAGTTATGGTATAGCTAGGTGCTGCACTTTAATGACTTTGATGGCATGTAGCTTACACGCAGAACTAGCTATAAAGACAGACGCTGCAAGCTAATCGTTAACGCTTTGCGTTAAATTTCTAACGTTAGCGTTACAGTGTGCAGTAACAAACAGTTAACCGACTGTTTAGATCACCATTTAAATACCGCGCAAGACAGTACGATGGTACCGAAGATGCTGGGCATGTAGTCACCTTATTACAGTGTAAATGTTAGCATTCAACACGGATGCCACTCTGCAATAGTTTCCCAACAAGTTAGCATTTGAAATGATTAGCTGGTTTCCAGAAGCTGAATGACGTCTAATGTTAGCGAGTCCGACAGACAACAAGTCAACAGTCATGTGTTACTGCCGTCACAAACTTCACGCCAAACTTGGGAGTAAGAAAAGTGGCTAGGCTAACGTTAGCATGCTCTCCCCAGAAACGGCCGCTTCCAGAAAGGCGTCATTTACCTTGTTAGTGACGTCCTTGTATTCGAGGAAATTAGAAATAATAGTCGCGGCCATGTTTGTTGGTAAAGAATGAGAATCGGATCTGCTGATTAAAGTCCTGGTCACGGTGTTTTCTGCCCCGTGAAGAGCCCCCTCTGCCGAATTGCGGTGCTGCGCACTTCCTTTTCAGCAGGCAGCGGCCATGGTTGCGCGGTGGGCGGACTTCCACCGCTGATACACAGCCAGCCAGCGCAATAGAAGATGCGTGTTTACAAACGGATACATACAGTAGCCATTAGTCACCTGAACGGTGTTGTTGTCGTTTCCACATTAATTCAATTCAGCTCCACTTTCACCAGTCAAGCCAATCACACGTCTTGTTGCGTACCTCCCAGGACACAATTTACCACCTTCCAACTAATTTTTCAAATAGTTTAGGGACAGAAGAAAACCTGGAAACTACCAATCACATGTCCACGCCCTTGACCATTGGCTGTTGTTCACATTTTAATCAGCACGTGGAACTCTTGCTTGCTGACTGTTTAGCTGGGCCTGATTTAATACTGGATCCAGCAATCTAAGGTCCCAAGAGAGCAAAAACGTATATAAAAGCGGACACTCGCAGCCCTGGCATATTCTCACCTTATGACTGAGTGACAAGTTAGTTAACAACTGCCCATACATTATCATTCACATCACAGAGTCTGACTGAAAGTCACAGCAGTCTCTTAGCTCTGTTGGACCCTGTAAATGTGCCATACAACCAACACAATAAGCTCAGATTAATATTTGAGTTGAACTTAAAAACCTGAACTGTTTCCTGCTGTACTTTTTCCATGTATTTATAGATAAGTCAGATTTCACCCTATAAATCAAAACAGTTTGCAGCACATAATACAAAATATCAATATAAAAATATAAAATGAAAACTAGGCAGCCACAGATCAAGTAAATAAGTCTACATACTGTACATTTAATTAACCAACATTTTAAAGCCTTCTTGTGTTCATTGCTTTTTAGTTTAGATTTATCTGTTGCTTGGTTTTGATTTGATTTGTTTTGTCAGAATCATTATGCTTTGCACTTTGCACCCGTGTCCTCCGTTGTAGAGATTCAGGGTTAGGGTCTCTCTCGGAAAAAGCTTACATCCTCCTGCAGCTTTCCAAATAAATATGCATTTTTACATGATTAATTTCAAAGGCCTGTCTCTGAGTCTGACTGAAAGTAAAAACATATTAAAGCCAGATGAGAAGTCAATTACGGCTAACTGCACATCCGGGTCAATGTGCCGACTGACCTAACTGCCCTGCAGATGAACCTGCGCATGCTGGTTTGTTAACATGTGTGAGGCTGACTTTCACTGTGGTTATAGAGTCTTCTAACAAAATGCATAACAGCTCAATGCAACAGTGGGTTATCCCATTTGATCTTGCACATCTGTCAGTTTACATGTGTGAGGCTGTGGAGACCTTTCCATTTAATGTGTGTTCATGCCAGAGAAATAGCATTAGATAAAATGTCCGTGCCTGCATGTTTTTGAATTGCAAAAATAAAAATGACAAATACACACTGTCACATATTAACCCTGGATGACAGAGACTCCATATGGGCCATTACTCTGTAAATTCACCCCAAGATAATGCAAGACATCCCATTCATTTTATTTTGAAATATTTTTTTACCTGGCACTCATTAACTAACACAACTATGACTTTTTCTATGACATTTGTAGTTTTGGATCATAGTAGGTCCAGGAAAATGCTATTGCTAGCGTTTTGTCAAACTTAGTTTTTAATGGAAACAGGCCGTAGCAAGTAATGAATCAAATACTTGAATGAAATCACTCAAAATGAATGTGCAACTGTCTGTTTGGAACATCGAAATGTCACTGTATCACTGCTGCTGCTTTTAATATTTGTCTTGACTGTCAGAAGACAGCACAATATTAACACATCTCTGCTTGGTCACATTATACCAGGATCAGTACTGATCCTAAATGTGGTTAACATTTCAGCAAAAGCTGTAATGATTAGGCAGCAAACTGCATGAGGGCGTCATTCACTATGCTGCAATCACCTTAAATACAATACATAGCCAACAAAACCGTACTGTGGTACACCAAAGACACAATAATGATTTACATACAACAAAAAATAAAGAGAAATGTGAAATATTGAACATGCATTGTGAGATAAAATACAGTTCTGGAAAAAATTAAGAGACCACTGCAAAATTATCAGTAAATTATCAATATTACTATTTATAGGTATGTGTTTGAGTAAACTGAACTTTGGAAAATTTTGAGTGGTCTCTTAATTTTTTTCAGAGCTGTGTATGACTACATAGACATTCTAAAATAAGGAATGAAGTCACAAAAACCATAACTCATAATGCATAGTACTAGTGTCTCCTTACTAATGAGACTGTATATAAGTAAGAATTGAACTGGTGTTTGTTGAGTGTAATAGAAGTGGCTCTGAAACGTATACCTGAAGATAATAGTTCATCTTCAGAAGGGTCTTCTGTGCTCTCTCATTGATAGTGTTCCTTCTTTCATGGCGAAGATGGAACACCCATCCCTTCACATTATCAGCAGCTGTTGGCTTAATTAAAGATTGTCTACTTAAGTTCGAATTGACTTGCCTGTATGCTTAACATTATAACTAATGGACTAACTGAACAAACTGTTCAGAACCAGATCACTAACTTTAAATATTAAGGCAGTGGCCACACATCTTTTTATGTTGAAACAACTGTAAATTAACTGTATATTCTTTATAGTGTATTTATATTTTTACAGTGCAATGTAGAGTGCTATTTGTGCTGAACCAATGACCTAAACACATGGCTTTAATTTTAATGTCAGTAGAGTAGCTACAGATCTTGGGCAGACTTACACTGATCAGTCATAACAGCATGGGAACCCTGACTGGTCTGCGGCTACACAGCCCCAAATGCAACAAACTGTGTGATGCACTGCATGTTCTGACACCTTTCTATCAAAACCAGCATTAACATTTTCAGCAATTTGAGCTACAGTAGCTCTTCTGTTGAATCGGACCACAGGGGCCAGCGGTTTTCCTTCCTTGGACTACGTTTGGTAGATACTGACCACTGCACACCCGGAACACCCCACAAGAGCTGCAGTTTTGGAGATTCTCTGGCCCAATCATCTAGCCATCAGAATTTGGCCCTTAGACTGGTTAAGAAGGCCAGCTCTGTCCTGGGAATTCCGCTTAAATAACAAGGCTTGTGTGGGGGATGGGGTTAAAACACTGCAGACCACTGATTAGTCAGAGAGAATCTTAACTAGAATTGTCACTTGACATGGAACATCCTGCACAAACCTGCCATTTTTAAATCTCCAAGCTGTGATTCTGAGGGGCTGAGCTGTGGCTAAAAAACTGTTCTTTGTTTGTCTTCTTCTCTGGTGATCATCAGGGAAAAGGTTACAATGTAGCAAGGGAGGAGTTGCGCACAGAGAGTGAAAAGAGATTCAGACTGGAGTCTGGATTTTAAATAGTTCTATTTGATACATTAAAGGGCTGTACAGAAAAAGAAAACTACAGACATGCATGATGGGTAGCCCTATGTATGGATTACTCTGCAGGTGTACCTAGTCAATGATCCAGGGCTTGATTAAACACACATGAAGCCAACTGCCAGCAGGTCAAGTCATTGCAAACTCATAAGAAGTTCCATAGTATGGCGTCAGATTTCTGTCAGAAGTTGCGTGCACGATAAAACATGCTCACAAGTAAATTATAGTTTTTCACATGTGCATATATTAACTGCGACTCACACAATATAAGGCCTTGCACACAGATATATCAACCAAGAGTTGTATAGGCAGCTGCGAGTGACAAAACTAAATGCAGGGAGAGGCAGAGAACTGCACTTGCGTGTGTAGAACAAAGCAAGACGAATGGCAAAAGTTTCTGCTTGGCGAGTGGTGGAGGGCATACAGCGCTCGCTGGTCAACTCTGCTCTCGAAGTTGAATTCTGCTCTTGCGAGTCAACCTGACTTTTGACAATTTGGGGGCGAAAACCAAGAGAGGCATTGGACCTCTTACAATTGGTCCCTTTCAACTCACACACACACACACACACAACCTCTGAACCTTGATTGACACCAGTGTCCTGACAACATGTTCAGAGTTGAAGACGCAGTGGATGGAACAATGGATGCGAAATGGAATATTTACATGGAAGTGATGCTGATAGATCCCTTCATCTAACAACCCAGCAATTTACTAACTATTTATTAGCTATGATTTCCCGATGCAACGCATCCAAACATTAAGTAACAATAATTTTAGCCGATGTTTCGGTTTAACTGGTGAACAGCACAGGGATGTGTCATCTCCTGTCTCCCCTTTTCATCGATATCTCCATTGTTTGCTTCGTAAGGCGTCAGTACTGATCATAGTAGGACAACTCCAGCATGGCTTGTTTTTATGTGACCAGACAACAACTGACATTTTCGAAATAAAGACGGCTAAACCGACGTATTATTGTTGAGACCAAAAGCACTGTTCCAGAACAGTGTTTCTATTGCAATGTTGAAGTCACAGACAAATTAATGTGATATTCCCCTGTTTAATTGGTGTTGCATTAACTGGTGATATTCCTGTGTGTGAGTCAGATGTGTCGCAGGTGTGTCGCAGGTGTGAAGAGGAAAACAGAAAAGTGGAATGGTAAATGGACTCTTTCTTGTATAGCGCTTTTCAAGCGAAACAGTTCCCAAAGCGCTGTACCAGTAATCTAAGTTTAGAACAGTAGTCTAATTCACCCATTCGCACACCGATGGGGACACAGTTGCCACGCTGGCCTCCACCAGGGGCAACTCAGGGTTCAG
>JAVQJF010023663.1:0-46270 GCA_036023855.1 Gadopsis marmoratus | reverse complement strand
CCCCCCCCCCCCCCCACCCCCCCCCCCCCCCCCCCCCCCCCCCCCCCCCCCCCCCCCCCCCCCCCCCCCCCCCCCGCCCCCGGGAATCTAATAATGATCAGTTCCAAATATTTTTAAATGGTTTTGAAAAAAAGCAGTTTGGATTGATGGGTAAAAAATTGATAGGTCAGTCTGTGGAGACGTACGCAGACCAGGAAGCAACTGAGCAACTAAGTGCCAGCTGCAGCTTAAGGAGGAACTGTCTCTCTGAGCCCCGCAAGACAGCTGTCCGCACAAAGGCACTGCATGTGGAACAGTATAAGGCAGTGCACCTCTGGTCTGACAGTTGATGGCTCATCTGTGTTTTGACAACCGTATCGCCCCAGTTGCTTTTAAGAAAGACCTCATTAAGCACTCAAGGGCACAATGTGCAAGCAAATGACGAGTTGGACAGCTGGAAATATGAGTGGGCTGAATTCTTGTGCCGCATTACCGCGGCATATCATCTAATCTCCTGCATTCATGCTACAGTAACAACGTAGGTGATTCCATAATGTCTTGTAACAAAAACAGTGAGGATTTTAACCTATGAATGTAGACGTTTGCCGTATCTCTCTGTACAATAGATTTGCACGGCATGGTGGGTCCAGAAATAGGTCAGCCCTGCTATCTTTCTTAATGGGATCTTGGGTGGCAACCGGGGGACCATCTGTTCACATGGCCCGCTCCCTAAACCCTATGGTCATCCCTCTGCCTACGCATCCACCCACACACTGCATGGCACTTTGGCCACTGTCATCTGCTAATACAACACATCTGTCTGTCTCTGCATCCTAACTGCAGTTGTAACAAATCCAGCGCACTTCATTTTTTGAAAACAGATTTTGCAGTAGAGTGTCTGACCGTCAGCACACTTCTTTCTCACGCTTTCGCACTTTGTCCACCTTTGCCTGTGATTACCTTTCTCTTATCTCAATTTCTACATTCTCTAGCTTATGTGTTTTCACACATAAGCTAGAGAATGTAGAAATTGTTACTGTGTGTGTGTGTGTGTGTGTCTTGGCAGGAAACAAGGTGAGATTGTGCAAAGTGTGTAAGGACACTGTGGGTACGTTCCATTGTGTTTCCATGTGTCCTGAAACATCATGTTGTGGAGAAAATAAGTGTGAATGTGTTCTCCTGCACCCCCTGTGTTTGCTTTTCTGCCTGCACGGAGACCAGCTGTCATTCAGTGTTCGAATTTTCAGTACTTTTCATGGAGTGTGTGTACACTATCGTACTGACAGTTCTTTGGGCTTGCATAAGCATATTTGTGGGCTTCTTTTTGTTTTTTTTAACAGCAGCCATTAAGTACTGCCAGGGTCTGTTTGCATCCCTGAGTTTACCCATGAACGTATGTGTGTGCGCCTGATGCATGTTTCCCTGAGTAGATACAGTATGTTTCTCCATGCTGTGTGTGTGTGTGTGTGTGTGTGTGTGTGTGTGTGTGTGTGTGTGTGCGTGCTTGTGCAAGTGGTGTTCTTGTGTGTATGCATGAATGTGGAAATGCATCTATGTGTGTGTCCGTTTGGGCTAGCTAATTGCGCTTTGCTGTTGAGTGTGTGGAACTAATTTATTGCTCTCAGTAAACTCCTCAGCACGGATATAACTGTCAACACCTCACCATCTCCTGCGCCACGCTCCGCCGTGACAATAGCCTCACCTCTTTGCATAATAATAACAGGCAGCATTATGTCTCTTCATATGCGTTCAGCAGGATATGATGCCCATTATTATTATTATTATTATTATTATTATTATTACATGATTGGATGAGGATTTTTTTATTGCTTGATGTTTTATCCATTCATGGGGAGCAGTATGTGTTGCTGATAGAGATGCTCAATGAGGAATCCGTACCTCTAT
Organism: Gadopsis marmoratus; assembly: GCA_036023855.1. Classification (NCBI taxonomy): domain Eukaryota; kingdom Metazoa; phylum Chordata; class Actinopteri; order Centrarchiformes; family Percichthyidae; genus Gadopsis; species Gadopsis marmoratus. Next base: position 44,386 of record JAVQJF010023663.1, on the reverse strand, counting down.
GTACCATGACATGGCAAAGGATGCAATGTCGTATACCATAATCAAACTGATTCCTGTGTCATGATGCAATTCTGCTGAAAGTCAATAAATAACAATACTGGTTTATCACCCAGCTCTTCCCTGGGCGCATGGACCATTATATGGACATGCATTCACACAAACACACTCAGTTCCCATAGTGTCTGTCAAATGTATCTGTCTAAGAAAAGCGTCTGCCACGTTGATGTGAGAAATAAACAATCAATACCCACAGAGACTATCTCTCCAGGAATAGTCACACACACTTCCCAGTTCCTCTGTAAATTAACAGCAGTGGACACGAACAAATCGATACATTTTTCACCTGTCTGTTCAGCATTCGGCGACAAGACGCTTTGCTCCAGCAGTGTGCTCCCCCATAATGAAACTTCATTTCTGTGCCAGTTTGCTCCGATTACCTTAACTCAAACTCTGCCGTCTGAAACCTCCAGGCTGCCTCCTTGCCTCCCTCCTATTTTACCCAGTTGTTGAGTTTAGCTAGTTGCACCGCAAGTTCAAGTATCTCGGGGTCTTGTTCGCCGCTTTTTCTTTTGCCGTTAATAATTTATCAATTCAATTGATGGCAATCCAATTGGCACTGAGTTAAATCCTCTGAACAGTGTTGAATGGCTGTTTATGCTGGAGGGACCACTGGGGACAAGCACTGCAGCAGAGAGAGTGAGATGGAGGGAGCAGGAGGAGAGAGATGGGTGTGGTGCCAGCCAAAGTCTCTTATACTCATGGCTATATATGTAGAAATATAATAATCCACAGAAACTTGGCACTTTGAGGATAAGGCATGAGCGAAAATGTTTTGTAGAGAGCATAAATTATTTCTCTTCAAAATATAAAATAAAGGTATTCGATGAGGATGACAAGATAGGTTAGTTACAGTGAGCTCGTCGTGGGTGCCATATAAATATGCCTTGGCAATGATTTAGTCATCGTATGGACTCTAACCGCGTTAGCTGCACAGCTCTAGGGATAGGAATGCTTGTCTGTCGGCCGGTATGTCTACTGCTGAAATAGCTCATCAATTATTGGATGGATTAATGTGAAATTTTCCGCAGACATTCATGGTTATGAATCCTAATACCTTTGAGATCCCTCGACTTTTCATCTAGCGCCACCATGAGGTTGACATATTCCGTTTTAACATGTTAAACTGTTCGTAAATGTTTGAAACCAATTTAAAACATGGAGGAGGAGGAGGGAAGAAGAAGAGCGACAGGGAGCCCTGTCGTCATGCTGCATCGTTTCAGCTGGTAGAATTTGATACACTTTCTCACTTAGTGAGCAGACATAGTGCTGCACATCTGAGCATATATAAATACAGGCACAGCTTACTGTATTATATTATCCAGAAAACATTCCATTTCACAGAGAGGAGAGAAGAGGAGTACAGAGTTGCAGCTGGAGTTAAACAGTAAGATAAACCAGAGAAGACAGATTCAATAAATTTAATTTGAAATATGCACCAGGGTAAAAGTAGCTTGTATCACCTAATGGATAACACCGTCCACACCAGAGTGGAGTTATGAATTGCTGTTCAATTTCTTCCTTTGTTCCATTTAATTGATCAGCATTACACTGCTTTTAAATTTGCAGCATTCTGGGGAGAGTTTTACAACACTGAAATGGTTGGTCTCACTTTGTCCTCATGAATGATTTCCCCTGCAGCCCCCCTTAAGGCCCGTCATAACGCTGAGCCCTTCCGCGGGATGACTCATCATTGCTTGAGTTTACGCTCCCACATCTATTAATCCATCCATTTGCCACCTGCGCCTCAATTACTAAAGAGCCAATGACCTACCTTCTCTCGCTGCAGCCCCCATGCCCTTTGTCTCTCCCACCCTCCCTCAAACTCCCTCCCGAAAAGGTCAAGAGAGCAGACACAGGAGTGATGTTTCACTTAGCTAGGTGCCCAGCATTCCCCTTTATTAGATCAAAGTCACCTGTGACTTATTAGGCAGTGGGTCTGAGACACTGTGGCAACGGTACATGTTAATTTGTTTCCTTTAGTCTGGGCCTAGAGACAAGACTCGGCACATTCATTCTAAAAATATTCACAAATCAAATCCCCCTCCTGTAAATAAAATGTATGAAGTATGTCGTAAGGAAATCCAACATCACTTAGCTAATTACAACAAGCCGTAACTTTAAAACAAGAAGTCCATGCTATTAGATCATTAAAATATTGCCTTTCTTCACTCTCAGCAAGTGACTGCAGTAACGATGTTCTGTTTATTTTTTAGAATATTTACATTTATGCTCTGCTGAGACCTCAGGCTGAGGAGTCAGAAATTAGATTACATTTAGAGTCACAAGCGCGTTAGACTGCAGGCTACAGCCAGACAGACATATTGACAGACAGATAGAGGCACACAGTCACAGAGCAAATGGTTGACAGGCAAACGGACAGGCAGAAAATTGCATGCAGACAGATAGAGACCAAAGTAGGCAGCCACAGACGATGCAGACATTTGCATGTTTGTCATGTGGAGCCCCCCTGTCGCCCCTAAGACAGCGCTCTCCCTGTCTCATTTTTGTCATAGCTGCCTGGTATGGTCTCGGGGAGGAGTGCTGAGTGACTCGGTGCCTTTGGCATGACGCACACCTAATGGATCAGAACTTGCAGCATCACACTGATCCGACCGCCTCTAACACCGCTGTCGCCGCCAGGCACATTTCTTAAAGATCGAGGGCATTACCAAGATTAGCAATGAACAAATAATCCTTTGGTTGCAATACTGCTGATTTACAAGTGTATTTTTTTTTTTTCTTCAACTGATGCAGACAATTTTATACCTTATTTTGAGCGTTCATTATGCTGCAATAACTGCTAGTAAAATGCTATCTGTCCGTGGCCTGTTAACTAGCTATCAGTGCAAGTTTTGTTTACATTGTGTCTTCAGTGCCCTTGTCTGTCAGTCAAAACTGCACATTGGTTCACATATAATTCATACTTGAAGGCTAAAGGAGCATCTCTGACATTTTTTTCCAACCTTGACTCAGTTGGAAGTTCCTCAGTAGAGGCAAAAGATAAATCAGTATATTCTGAAAGTGAATTGACCTGGAGGTTCCTGGAGGAAGAAACGGAGTGCCTCCAACCTCCATAGGTGTACTCACCTTCAGCTCCAAACTCCCTGGAGTGAGCTAAGCATTAAGAGAATTTCCCAGAGGGGACTGATGAAGTATCAGATTATTAACATTCGACATGTTCTTGGTGCAGGCTTCATATGCTGCGTGCCAATTGCTATATGAAGCAGGAACTGCCTCCTCTTCTTGGTCTATTTCACCATCTATACATCAGCAGGTCTGAGTCACACACACACACACACACACACACACAGATAATGTGGGAGTGAAAGGATCATCAGAGATGGGGCTGACTTCATCCCTACCTCTGCTTTATAGGGTGGACAGGTTATTATTGCAGCAACATCAGTGGTGGTAAATAGATGATACGGTTATACTCCTCCTAAAACTGACCTAAGAGGCAACAAAAAGCAACTGTCACATAAGGTTTTATTTTGATGGGAAACACTTCCCGACTGTGCTGTGCAGAGCCTCAGAAGGTGAATGATTGAGCACCAACAATCCGTGTGTAGGCATTGCTGTATTATATGCGTCACATTTCAATCTTTGTTGACCATCCTATGACTCCTGTGACAGTATCAGACCTGGTCGTAGATATGGTCTCAGGTTCGTTCTGACTATGCTGTTGTCACTCGTGTCATGTTTGCGCTTCTAATTGCTTAGGAGAGGAGTCAGCACCGTGGGGACCATCTGCTAAGCCAGGTTTCAGATCCATTTACCCCCACTGGGATTCTGTTTCCTGGGATGGGACGGCCACAGTGTGTCCCTAAAACACATCACCTTCCACCAGCCCGCCGCTCACAGTTTCCATGAGATCATTAGTGGATGATCGCAGGTGACGTAAGAGGCACAGGACGGAAGTGAGGGAGAAAGATTATGGTAGCAGCTTTATTATTGGCAGGTGAAAGTCAGATATGGGGGGGGAAGAGAATGAGAAGAGGTACAAGCAAGAGGAAAATTCATATTGGCATTCATCCGGATATAGATTTCGGCATGTACTTTTTAGAGGCTGAAATGCGTTTGCATATGTTTTTTTCTAATTCAATATACTTGGGTTGGATGCCAAATGTTTTTAGACATTTCTTTTAGGCTTTGCCAGGCAAATATTTTAACAAAGTGTACTCTTGCTTGTGAGTAAATCAGAGACGTGGAGACACTTTTTGGCTTTGTAACTGAGCCTGTGTCATATTAGGAGTGATGGCAAGGTGCTAATTAAATGGTTTGTAGGTCTGTCTCTGCCTCCGGCCCTAAATTGCATCAGCATTGACTTCAAAGCCTCAGTGCATCAAAGAAGGACCAGAAGCAGCATGACTTTGCTCACTTCCTTCTCCCCCTTTCCCCTCCTCTCTTACTTTCTTATAAGTGCTTAATAGGACACCATTGTATGTGACTGCCTGTGCTTGCATGAGCAATGTGTACAGCATGTAGGCTATATGAGAGCTTGTGTGTTCAACGTGATTATTATGCGATATACACGTGGCTGCACTTAAAGTTGAGTTCAGGCACAGTCAAAGTGAAGGTAGCGACAAATTATCCTTCAGGTTAAATCAATGCTAATGAATAAAAAATACCGTGACTGGCAACCAAGCTGAGAACGTGACACGCATTGCTCTTTCACACGTTTAGCTCTTGAACCTGCTCACATGCATGAGTGCGGACACCCCCTCCCTACTTTCCAAGAAAATGCACAATTTCTGCTCAGCAAAATATGTTTCTTTTTTTCAAAATGACATTTTCTGATTCTTCCATTTACTTTAGTGTCTTTTTGAAATAATCCCATTGATATGTTGACTGTAAACCGGAAGCTGAGGAGAGCTCCAACGTAAGGGATACTTGGATAAAGTAATGATATCATAAACCTCCCTCTGACAGAGGAGCTAAAAAGTCAGACCATCCTAGCCTCTGAAGACTGAATCATGTCTTGGTTTTCTGATCCCTGTTTATTACTGTGCTGCAGCTGTATGTGTCTCTGTGGCACGTTGTTTTCATTATTCCCACAAGTGGCACATCACCGTGGCAACACCACATCTCTCACAGGAATGAGCTTTGTGTCTGTTTCAGTTTTTGTTCCCCCCCCACCCCCAATCCATGAGCCAATGAAGGGCCAGGTCACCAAAATTGTAAATTACAGTAATCGATGTGCATAAGACATTGTTGAGTCTCTGTAAATATACACCATTCAGATAAGTGAAGAACATTGATTATCTCAGAACTGGACCACGGAGCAATGGAAGAAGGTGGCCTGGTCTGATGAATCACATTTTCTTTGACATCATGTGGATGGCTGGGTGCGTCTATTGCACCCAGGATGCACTGTGGGTTGAAGGCAAATCGTTCTGGAGGGCTTGGACCGACATCGTATTTTGTTGTTTCATTTGGAGGATTTGATATTTGTAATTTGGGAGACCCAAGACATTATGAGTGGAGTAACCCCTCAACAAGCAGCCCATACTGTTCTTGAACCCCAGTCTCGGTTTCTTCTGAACCCAACCTCCTCAGAATTAGTCTAAATGAAACCGAACCAATTGACAGGGACACAAACTAGATCAAAATGTAAGCTATTTTCTCACCTATGTTTTTTGCCACTCGTCTGCTTTGTATGTACTCCTATTATGAAATAAGCACTTGTTGTCACAGTGTTTTATTGTGATCCTAAAAGGATTACCAGGAAAACAATCATGAGGCTTTGTGCTTTTAAACTATGTAGCATTTGTCAAGGATAAAAGTTTGATGCAAGATGCTATCCCAAGTAAAGTAACAAAGCCACCTCCTGGTCTGCAGTCAGGCTGCTGCTTGTTTAAGACAGAAAATCTAAAGTAAATACTGGGTCTTGTGGTTATAGTTCCTATCTGAATTGATTGACACTTACAACAGCTCTACCCCAAACCCCATTTGAAGTCAGGATGTATATATGCAGGTGCTTGAGACATGAGCGTATGCAGCAGCGTTATGTGGCACTTTCAACCATGCATCAAAATGGAGCGGTGGATTGGCTTGTGACTGATATGAAACCTATAAAATCTCAGGGGAAGTGACTGCCTTCCAGGCTGCAGGCAGCTGAACTTTTCCCTGACAAGTGTGTTGGATATTGAATATTGATACGGGTGTCAGTGCTAGTCAACAGTCAAACAAGCAGACTATCATCGGAGGAAAGGTGAGAGGTGGAACAGATGGACGCTGATGTGGAGTTTGGCTCGATGTCAGGGCTCCGTGAGAAACCACACAAAAAATTCATTGGCTTCATTTGTTTATTGAGCTCTTCTGCATTGTGTTCATGGATGAAAAAATGTATTGAATGATAATACATTAGACAATTTATTTGATTGTTTACTTTTGCATTTTTTTCCATAATCACAAGCTCTTTGGGGGGACATACTAGATGTTCAACATGTAATGTTGTATTTAATATAGACTTTCTGTAACAGAGTAAAATGCTTTACATACATAGCTATCTTTTTGCAAGGACACTATTAAGTATCTACTGTATGACTAAAGTAGTATTAATAATATATACCCCAAAAGGAACAGAAGCCATTAGCAAATTAGCCTTTTGTTCCTCTCCCCTGCCATATCTCAAAACTACAAAAGCATACTGAGTGTAAGTAGTAATGAAATTGAATGTTGGCTTTGTTTTCAATATTATATTAGAGAATTCTGCTCTTCACAGTCAGCATTGGGCTGGTTTGGTGAAAGCAACTGCCAAAGTGTTTACTGTTACACCTTCACCTCTCCTGCTGATGGGTGAAGGTATTAAAGACATATAAGGTCATTCATGGCAGGTTACAGGCATCCACCCCCTATATTGACTGAGCTGGGTAGGTGTGTGGGGTGTAGGGCTTGATCTAATGTGTAATGAGATCAAATGGAGGAGGGATACACGGAGAAGCTGCCGCTCTCCCCTTTACACATAGCCTGCCAACAAGCACAGAATACTAATACAGCTTTTCCTTCTTTCTCTGCGGATCCGAGTCTCATCTTTTACCTTGCTGCGAGCGAGCTTTCTACCTTATCGGGACCAAATACATTGTTAGCGAGTGTAAGTGGGCTCTGGCGCAGATGATAAACTCATTAACCCGCAGGAAATGAAAGAAACCTTCATTTAATTAGATGAAGATCATGTCACCCCTCCGTCTCCTCCGAGATGAAACCTATGCGCCTATGTGGGGGGGATCTCTTGGCGGTATAATTGGGTGGCTGGAAAGAGAAAACAGGATGTGGTGCAGCTATGTTGTTTTATCATTCAGATAGCAGTCTATCCATTTGCCTTATTGGGAGGGATGCTGAAGTTTTAAATTTCATATTTGGCAGGGCCTGGCTGTTCCTCTGGCTGCCAAATGCAGTATGACATTTTTGGAGATGGATGGAAGGTTCTGCTGAATTCTGCAGTATGCATCAGACAGAGTAATTGCTCTGCATGCATTGTAATAGAAATGGCATTGGTGTGATAAAGTTTTGATATTATTATCTACAGCAGAGATGATTTATGCCATGATTAAAGGCACATAATGGATTGTGTGGCAGTAACCGGAGAACAGACAGCAGTGTAGTGACCTGAATACATTATGACCTGCAGGCTATGTGGAGAATAATCCACTTAGAGACAACCTTTTAGTATTCACACAGCAAACTTTCCTCTCTCCTTGTTTCCTTACTGTAGATACTGGTCATTTTTCATTGTTCTGATGGGATGATTGTACCAGTTATGTACTTCAAGCTGGCTATTGGTTGATGCGTGGCACGATTACATTACTAACAATAGTGAGATTAATAATCAAGCAACAACATAAGTTTGACAAAGGTGTTTACAAATTGCAGTAAATTGAAAGATTGGTGTGATTATGACTAGCATAGATGATGCATTTGGAGTATGAAAGTACCTTTGACCTCTTATTCTTTCAGACCGCTATCGCAGATCTGCTATCTAAACTACATTTAGATGGCAGCTGAATTAAACAGCTGTGCAGGCATGAATCGATAGTCGCACCGCCTCGACTGCTCTTCACAAAACCAGGATCCCTGCAGATCTGTGTTTCATTCATGGGTTAGTTTGTGAACAAGCACCTGAGAGGAACAGCCCCACTCAGTGTCATGTTGTCAGGCTGAAAGGATTCCCTGCATAGCAGAAGTCTGAGAAGAGGTCTTGTGGGAGATCAAGTATTTTCTTTTTACTCAATTCCTAATGGGATACAGGGAGGGGAAGAATAGAGGAGATTTTGACAGGATTCAATCTGAGGCCAGCAGGGGTGCACGAATTACCAGAAGTGGGGGCTGAACAGCTATATTATATATTATATTTTACTGAACGGTATTCCTAAATTACTAGCAATTAGATTAAGCATGTTACCACACACATATTTTAATGTAATGTTGTCACAATTTTTTGCCTTGATGCTTGTAGTTTAACGTAACAATATTTAGTAAGTCCTAAAGAACCTGTTCTTGCTTCAGAGCTGATTTTGACTTCTTATTAAGGATTGTTGATGGCCTGGGACCGGTGGGACACTTACATGGTCCGCTTGTTCAGTCTGGTAGTTGATCGGTCAGGCAGTGGTCCAAATGGGTTGCTGCCCCCCAAAAAGTCTTGGCATTGCTCACCTAGTCATAAGCCTGTTACTGGTGCCTGTCAGCTCTGCCTGTAGCCCACGCAACTGTCTGATTGTGTTGAAATGCGTCGGATTTGGCACCAACTGAGACATAGTCATGGTACCTACCGATGCTTACCTGGCAACATTGTGCCAGATTTAGTGAGTTTTCAGACCCACTGTTGACAGAATGTCTGCAGAGGGGCCAGTGACAAATCTAGAAAGCACAGGGAATGCTGGTATCGCTTTGACTCAGAAATACTTGACACCATATTGGTATGGCTGATTTATGCAAAATTATTCGTAATCATGACTCTCACAAAACAACTGTAGCCTAGTCCTTCCACTGGAACGTGAAGTGCTGCAAAAATAAAATGCAAATTCATGTATGACCTAATCTGGCAAGTAGCTACTGTCCTCAGAAAATAACAACACTACTGGAACTGGGAACTTAGCGGTGGGAACTTCAAACTGTTAAATGAAAAGGAAAAGCCTGTATAACTCACCTAGGAAGTAACAGTTTGCTCAGCTGGAAAATGATGTAATGGTGCTCTGTAATGATTTTGACAAATTCTGAGTATGGCAGATCAAGCTGGCTCATTTTAAAATCCCCGACAGTAACTGCAAACAGCACACAACAAGAGCTGGGAATTCCTCTGTTGGAATAATGGCACCTAACAATCTCTCATCAGGGTGATTGCTATTTTGGAAAGCTGGATTAATGGGGAGACATATTATTATTAAAATGTTGTATTTTTACATGAAATGCACACGAAAGCTCAAATACGATACCTGCAACAAGGGCAAATCTATATTTAGATGACTTTGTTAAAACGATTCTCAATCAGAGATTCCTTGTCAATAATTTTTCCTGATGTTCAGTCATTATAATATTTTTGTTGCTGCTGCGTATCTTTTCATTTGATAGGCCTTGTACAACACTGCTTATTTCAGTGTTTTCCTGCATGACAGTCAACACAGGGACAAACAAAATGTTAAATCTAGCATTTTTCTTTACTTGAAATGTATTGTCTTTTCCCTCAGCTGTAAAATAAAAAACTGGGCCTGGATGCTGTGCTTGTCATGTCCCTCCTCCAGTCATGGGGCTGTGGATCTGTGGCAAACTTACTGACACTCTGGATACTCTGAGGCATAGGAACAAGTGGGTGGACCTGTGATATCCTGTGGCGAAAAGCCACACTTTACCCAGAGTTCATCAGTCTGCAGTGTTATGTCACAGAGAGCCTCCACTGAACTAACTACCGCGTTAAACCTTTAATTCACGGCTAACTCACCACTGAGTTAGCATTGTTGTAACAGCTGTACAGTCAAGTTTCACTAAAAATAATGTTGCCCTCTAGCTACCACACACGTGCATTATGGACATTATGGTAACTCAGTGCAGTGACAGCAGCTTTCCGTAAAGTCCCATTCGATATGCAGGTATACTGCAGGTTTCAAAAGGGACCCTAACCCTAACCCTATAAGCTCATGTGGTGGATCTCGGGCGGAGAACGGATATGATGGTTGAGTTGGAGAATTTCCCCCTCTAATGCTGTCATCGCCTCTTTGCAGGCTGGTCACATGCATCCTCTCATCTTCTCCCTGCTGGCATTATCCCAGCAGGGCTCCTCCCTTCTGTCTCAGGGACAAACGCAATGTAGAGGTTGAAGACATACACACATGATATGCACACATTCACACACAAAGAGGTGAAGGTGTTTATGCTCTAGCTGTGCCTTAAGGCCATGCTCTAATATTCTCCATCCCTCCCCTCCTCCTTCAGCTTCTCTCTCTCTCTCTCTCTCTCTCTCTCTCTCTCTCTCTCTCTCTCTCTCTTACATATATATATATATTTTGTCTCTCTGCCACAAGCCATTTTCCGCCACTTAACGCTCCTCATGTCCCGTTTGGGTGGGGGTGGGGCTATTTCTAATATTCTCTGATCCCTCCATCTCCTATCATCGTCACCTCCATCTTTTCATCTCCTCTCCTCTTTTGTCCTTTTTAGAATCCTCAGCGAACATTCAAGGTCACGGTCACGCTGCTGGCCTCTTGGGAAGGCTGCCATTAGACACAGGATGCTGCAGAGGAAGGATGACCTGCCCTTCTAGTATCTAGAGCATACTTTACATCTCACAGTGTCCACTGTGGTTTCATTCGGCAGTGACACATCTCTCATAGTGAACACGTATCAGAAACAATCTTCTTTCATGAATTAATGACGCCATAGAGAAACTTTTAGAATAGATTTTTGTCCGTCTGTAACAGATCCCCACAGGCCTCCTCTTCATCTCCCACTGACAGATGTTCATTTTAGCAGCTGTCATCCTGTCAGACCTGAGAGGCTTTCCTTCATAGCGACCACCTCCACACCCTCTACCCCGTCAATCAAGTTTCTGTTGCCTAGGTATGACAATATGTGGGCACCGGTCTCGTAAAGGCCACTAGGGATAAACGGAGCCAATTCAAGAGGTGCAGCACAGCGGTGGTTGTATGTTCATTTATGAGATTTAATTTAAGTGGGGATAAAATTCCCAATCTCAAAATGTCTTATTTTGTTTAACCAACAGTCCAAAACCCATAAATATTTAGTATACAATTAAGAGTAAGGAAGCCAGAAAATATTAAATCTGAAGAGGCTGGCAAGTGGAGAGTATTTTTCCATAAAAAAAAAAAAACAACCTAAAACCTGACTCATCATTACAGCTCTATTGTTTTTTTAATGGAGTCTGTGGTGGGGTATCGCAAACATGCAAACCAGCACATTAACCATGGCCGTGCTCTCTGCTACAGAAAAATCTAGGGCTGCTCGTTGTGGCTTGCCTGCTTGCACTTGTCCTGTTGACGATGCAAAAGTTCATTCTTAAACAGAGTCAGTGCTCTGAAAGTGTTACATTTCACACCATGTTTGTATTTTCACACGTCAAAATCAGGCATAGTCCCAGTAGTATCGCCTTTCAAGTTTTGCAATGTCTGATTCAAATAAATGAGAAGCTTTCCCACCATCTTTTGCTGTAGACGAACCAAACGCAGAAGTAGAATCCTAATTGGCTCTATGCAGTCTCTATCTGCTGAACTGTCGTGATTTTCCACGTTTCCTTCAACACACCATCCCAAACAATTTTAGAATCGTGTCTGCTTCATTGCAGCTACATCCGTCCCTCGTGCCTTAGAGAAGAAAGTCTTTTGCTAGGTGCTACCTGCCGAGGTCTTCATGGCTGATAGGAGCAGGAAGAGAGCGACAGGAAGTTACCGAAGTTTGCTGGAGTGCAGTGACATGAGGAGAGTGGGATGTGGCTCCCGTAGTGCTCAAACCAATCATTAGTCATGCCATCACTGACTGTGAAAATCTGTAATTTCACTAATCAGTCCATTGTCACCCAGGTTTGTAGTGTTGTACCAGAAATAAGGCAATTTCACACTTGCACTTTTGCAGACTAAATCTCCTGACAATATTTGTGGAGTTCGTCTGCAGTATATCACATTATCTGTAACTAAAACAGAAAACCATAACCTTGAAAAATTCTAAATATCTTGCCATTTAATTTTTCTCTACACCTTATCTCAATCGTTACAAGTTATATAGGTTCATTTGTTTGTAAAGCATAGCTCTTAACTGCACCTTTTTAAAGGGTGAGAAATGTGGATGAATGATAAAGCTGTTTCTTTAAGGACAGGTTAATGTCCTTCTACCGATCCTCTATTCATCCGTTCTATACCCCAGAGACAGTAACTGCATGACCTTGGACTGTAGCACAAACCGAGCTGGCTGTGGGAGGGTTGGGCAGGAGAAGATACGAACAGAGAAAAGAGAGACAGGACTGTGTTGCACTGTGGATCAGTTGAAGCTCGTTTTTCCTTCTCCACCCTGACCAGACAAATCAGATCTCTATCTACTCTGTTACCTTCTTTTCTTAAAAATATGATGGCATGTTTAGGAGTTACTGAAAAGAAATAAAGATAGATTAGCTGTATGAGGCCATCTGGACTTGCTCAAGTTCCAATATACTACTATGGTGTTGATTGGAGACAAAACTAGTTCATATAGTACTAATCTCCTAAATCTTATTTCTCCTTCATTCTTTTGGTCTTACACTCTTTCCCATTAGACTTTACCAAAACCAACTGTGAGGCTGCAGTGGATTTGATGATGAAAACCACTCCGACTCACACCAGTGCACAACTTACTCAGGCTTCAGCTTGTTAGCTGCCTGCTTTTGTCCTCCCGCTCCTCTCATAATTTATGAATTGTATTTTTGAAGTCTGGGTATAATTGGCCCTGTTCTGTTGCCAGTCAAACATGCTAAATTATCGTCTTCTGCTCGTCTGTTTTATTTATAAAAGTAGAGACTATTTTGTTGCCACATATAATTAGGAGTGCAATAGTTATGGGGGGGGCAGTTAGCGTTCATGTGATTGTAAAGGCTGTTCAGAGCAGACTGAGCCTCAGACAGTCTGAAGGGAACTTTCCAGTACTCTGATAGCCTGGGACTGGATTGTCTTTAGTCAAGGTTAACTTGGAACCAAAGCTCTAAAATGTCTCTAAAGATTGTTAAATATATATGTATATATATATATTTTAAACCCAAACATAACTACCGTTTGTCATACTTGTTAGTATTCTGAAAACAAATGTGTGTGGCTCCTTTTTATTATTAATCACCATCGACTTAACAAAGTTGCGCGTGTTTGGTAATTCTTGTCCAACTGGGGAGAATGCGCCGGTATGAATCGGCATGCTTGTGGTACATCTGTTCAGTCACACAGTGGGAGTCGGTAGTCTGGGTTGAGTTATGCAGTGTGTGACTGGAATACGGAGTGTGTTTTTCTGACAGAATGTCAGATTATACCTACACCTGCGTAGATGTCTACAGCCCCCTGCCATTTGAAGCAGAGGGAAAGGGGAGATGGTGGTGTGTGCTGATGTATGGATGTATGCCATTAAAGGTTAATGGAAGATTCATTTGATGACACTCCCCCAGTGAGAGGCGCACACTCTCTCCTCGTTCGGTGACGTGTGAGTCCATTTCCTTTTGTGTCTAAATCTGCATTGACGCAAGACGCATGTCTGATAATGTAGGAGTATTTGTTATGAAAGCAAACACTTGTAATGGATGCAGATGTTTGCTGTGCAGTGCAAACATTGTGACAATTTGATGATTGAGGGAACGCTATAGAGTTGCATCTGTTTAGTTTCACTCATATGTGAATTATTCAGAGAAAATCTGTATCGAGTGTGAATGAGTACATACTGTCATACTGTCTGCTGCTCTTTTCTATCTGCTATGAAAGACAGATGTATATGATTAGGGATTAAAGCCAAAGGAAAACAGAAACAGTACACTGGTTTGGCCAGAGCTTTCCCTGGCTGTGGACATCTGAAATCCTTTCTGGCTGAGGCATCAATCGGACATTTTGGAGCTCCTCTTTCTGGCCAACCGAGCGAGCCAGGCCCGATTAATGAACAAGCTTATCCTGATGCCGTACTGACGGGCATTCTTGATTCCCCACCGAGGATTCCCACTCATGTAATCTTTGGGAACCCGTTAGGATTCTTAGAAAGTATGTATTTCAGTGTTTGATAGAAAGAAAAACAGAAATACTCTAGATCAGATTTCCTCTCATTTGTCACGTAACTACACTTCCTGCAGGGATATTTGTTTTCCTGGCTTTGATGTCAACCTTTAGAAGCTCTTTAATAATAGCATGCAAATCAGCTCACAATTGAGCTGCCTCATTAGCCCCAGGCTTTGGATTTTATTAATATTTTGCACAAGAAGGTTTTTTTTATTTTCTAAATGAACTAAAATAGCTTCAGACTAAAAATCTTAAATTTCTTACGTAAACTATGGGCCAAGACTATATTGGCGAGGATACATGAACAGTGGGGGTCCCTGAGGCTTGGATGAATTGATTTTAATCCTCTCAGGCTGGTTTAGAAGAATAATGAAATGGACAACAGTGTAATACACTTTGTACTGCAGAAGATTTCTTGTTTACAAAGGAAGCAAGTGAATTGCTCTGCTGCTAACAAAAGATTTTAGCGTTGACCAACAAAACAACTTGCCAATACGCTGTGTTTTTGACGCAGTGCGTTTACTAGTGAGGCGGACAGTTTCATTTGTTTGTGCCTGCCAAAACCGCTACACATCACTGTTGGAAAAATAATTTGATTTTATGATATGACAACCCTATGGTTGAGGGTTGGTTAGGTGGGATTAGTGTTACGGAAAGATCATAGTTTGGGTTAAAGTAGGTACTTGGTTAATGTGAGAAAACATCATGATTTAGGTTAAAATTACTATGTTGTTAAGGTTAGGGGACGTTTATCGCCATGTATACAATAATAGCCACTTGGTTAAGGTTAAGGAGCAATTATGGTCGTGGTTAAAAGAAACCAATTGACTGCTGACTGTCATTATGAAGAGGGAAACGAATAGCAGCCTGCGGAGTCAGGGTCCCATGTTTTGGTGACCTCCCACCCACCCCGACCTCTTCCCTATGTGGTGTTTGTGCCTCTATAGTCATGTCACCCAACAGACAATAGTTATAATTACTCCTATCACTAGAGGGCTTGAACATAAACAAATTTTGCTTTTGGGCAGTTTCTGAAACTGGTACTGTTCTTTGTTGTCTGTGATTAAATACCTTCATTTTTTCAGGTATTTCATTCACTGGAATTAGCCAAAAACAAGGCATTCACATCTGATTATTATCTATAAACGGGTTTCTCAAATTAATTTTCACAAAATTGATTGTCATTAAGTCAATGATACATGATGGACCTTTAACAACTGCGGTCCTCTGTATCCAGCTGTGTGTACAGAAAGGTGTCTTCAGCCTTCTCTTGACTTGAAAGATAATATAACATAAAATATAATATATAATAATATAAAACTCTGTCCTCCATCATCATTACTTTGAACTGAAATGTGGAGGAGACTTGGGGCTTTGAGTCACTGCTCTCTTGACCTGGGTAGTTGGCCTCAGTGTGAAGCAATTATTTTCCTTCGTTGTCAGCCCACATCACCTGTATGTGAGACTCTGCTCTCTCCCTGTCATGGGTGCACTTAAGGGGCAGAGGACGTCATTAGACAGGAGGAAGTCTTGTGTGAAATTTTGGCTCAGTTTTAGGGCACTTCCTATTGCTTTCACAGGCAAGCCTTGATGAGCTCTTAAAATCCTTTAGACTGCCAAATAAACTGAGAGGGTCAGACTCGCACGTGTGTTTACGCATGTAAGTTAGCGTTATTATGTGTTAACAGGGCTGATGGTGTCGTGTGAGAGCTGCTACCTCTAGCCAACTTGCAGTGCTGGAACCTGAAACCCGCTCACACACATTTCTCGCTGCCCTCTTTTACGCTTCCAGTCGTCCAGTATGCCCGCTAAAGTGCACCTCGGAAAACATCTGACAGATTTAGCTTTGCACTTTTAAATATAGAAAGGGATACACCAATGAAAACCTACACCCCTATTAAAGAGAAAACAGACATCAAGACTGAATGCTGCTACGACACGATCCCTGCATATTCCAGTTTGTTTCCAACAAACATGAGTCACTCATGCCATCATATGTGACTCATGAAATGTGCATAAATAATTGCCTCATTAAGTAAGTTACAACTAACACAGATACAGGAACAGCTACACTTAGCGATCTTTGTACTGCTGCTGAGTTTCATTTTATATTTCTCACTTTCTTTTGTAGGCAGAGGGAATGCCCCTATGCCATTACCATTCTTGTAGGTTCCCCCTCAGTGTTATTACACTGGTCCTAATTTGCAGTGGCGGTTGCTCGATTGGTTGTCTTTGGTAGATTGTGGGTTTGAGGTCGATAGCAAGGCCTCGTGGACATTGTGTGGAGAGAGAGAGTGTGTATGTGAGAGAAGGAGGCTTTCACAGCTGAATAACTGGGTCAGTTTAAGATAACGACGCTTCTTATCTCCTCAGCTCATCGCTGGGAGTTCGCTGTTTAGCTTTTCAGCAACCAGCCACTGCTTAGCCATACTTCTCTCTGCCCCTTCCTCCCTTTCTCTTCCTCGACCCCTGTGACCCTGCTACTTCCACAAACCATAGAAGCACAAACTAGCTCCAAGGAAATGTCAGTCTGCATGCATCTATACATGTGAACATCAAAACAGAAAATAAGTGAAATAAGATAATTTGGGTGTCCCCGGCATTGTTGACGAGACCAGCTGCGTACGGGAAGAAACTGTATTTGTGGCATGAGGGTTTGGTCGTGATGGACGCAGCCTCCTTTCAGAGGGGAGTGATTCAAACAGTTTACGTCCAGGGTGAGGGGGGGTCAGCCACAATCTTTCCTACACGCCTCAGCGTCCTGGAGGCGTACAGGTCCTCGAGTGAAGGTAGATCGCAGCCAATCACCCTCTCAGCAGAGCGAATAATACGCTGCAGTCTGCCCTTGTCCTTGGCAGTAGCAGCAGCGTACCAGATGGTGATGGAGGAGGTGAGGATGGACTCAATGATGGCGGTGTTGAAGTGCACCATCATTGTCTTTGGCAGGCTGAATTTCTTCAGCTGCCGCAGGAAGTACATCCTCTGCTGAGCTTTCTTGGTGAGGGAGCTGATGCTCCCACTTGAGGTCCTGGCTGATGATGATGCCCAGGAAACGGAAGACCTGTATATGACCTCACCAGTCATATACTGTACAGTCTCTGAAACATTATACAGACCACGGTCCAGCAGGGTCACAATCTCACACAATGCAAGCATTGACTTAGCGTAGAAGTTGAGAAGTGCATGTCAACACTAACACTATCTGTGGTCCCCTCTATACACTTGCTCTCAGCGCTCCCTACACATGCATTGTTGCTGCACTTTTGTATGGTTGAGCTTACAAATGTGTGTCTTTTATTTGCTTCCCATGATTGTGCTGGCTGACTTCACTCTGCCTGCATTCAGTAGGCTGTATTTGCTGACGTAAGGGGGAACATTCATTATTCAGCTTTTTTTGAAAATGTCCACAGTTCTGCAACCTACAGGAGCCAAGTAACTGGTTAATTACGGATATTGTAACTAGTGTTGCCTATTGTGTCCACCCCAACTGAATACAAGACTTTGTTTAATATAGAGTGCATTAATTAGCAGAGTAATAAGACTTTTGCCGCTTCATGCCTGAAAGTAATTTTTTTTTCCTCTGTGTCTTCCCCTCCTCAGGTGGTGTTAGTCTTTGCACTCAGCATCGGGGCCCTTGGAATATACTTTATAGACTCCTCAGAGTAAGTATCAATTTCATGACATATCTTCTGAAACATCAGCTATTCTGATGAAGACATATAGATAAGATGGACTTGCAATGTATTTGTTGCATGCGTTTACATTGGCTTACATACAGTATCTGAATGGTAGGTGTATATGCGTTCTTACTCATCTCCATACATACATCACACACACACACACACACACACACACACACACACACACACACACACACACACACACACACACACACACACACACACACACACACACACACACATCTTCATCTGAGGATTATTCAATGGGAAGCCTCTTAGTTTCCATGGTAACAGAGACAGGCAGATACTGTACAGTATGTGTTGCGGAGCTTGTTCTGTGGGTGAGTAAGTGAATGTGTGTATTGTCAGTTTATGCGTATCCCTGGCTGGCAGTCACCCAGAGACAGATTGAAGGCCTGGCATCCCGCCGATAACCACTGCAGCTACTTTTGCACCATCCATACCCAAACTGTACCTTTTTTTTTTAAAGTGATAGTTTGGGTATGGATAGTTTGGGTATTTTTTTGGATGTCTTGTGAGTTTCTCTCCGGTAGAGGTCTTGACTCAGTGAGTGCCATAGTAAGACCACACTGCGAGATGCTGCATTATCAGGTAACAATAAATAGCAGCTAACAGGGGCAGCAACAAACATTTGTCTGTGCCTAATTTACTTTCAAGTCTTTATTTATCATACATACAATTTTGACATGTACCATGAAATACGCAAGCTCTATTAAATTATGTTTTCATATTTATTGCTATGGGTTGACTAAAATGACTTATGGTCAACAGGCTAACCTGACACTTGAGCATGCTTCCTTGATAGATGTGCAAACATTGATAAGCTATCCACTAGAGAATCTTGGAATCATATGGTTTGCAGAAAAACACCATTCCATATCGTCAAACCTAAAGGGCAAAAATGTGAGACTATTAAAGCACTCTGGTTTTGCTGCAGAATTGGAGTTTCTCTCAATATTCATCACCGCATCTGTGTGTATGTGTTACAGTGCACTTTGAGTGTATTTCTACGTGACTTGGCTTCCCTGAGGCATTGCCCTGTTCTCTCTGTGCTCCCATTAAACTGAGGCCCTCTCTGCCCTCATCATCGTGATTAGCTCAAGCTTGTCACTTGAGTGTGCACATCCTCTCAAGGGAACTACTGATCAACCCAAACCATCTTCAGGTGACTCTGGGGGCTTTGACACCCTAAAGAGTTCCAGGCTTATGTTATAGCCATACTTTCACTAGACCAAGCCTCTTATGTGCTCTGCACAATTCAGCTTCTATCCAGTTTTATTTATATAGCGCCATAACATAACAAACTTTTTCATATAGACCATACTCTTTATTTACAGACCCCACAATTCCCACCATGTGGCACTGGCAAGGAAAATCTCCCTTTTTAACAGGCAGAAACCTCGAGCAGAACCAAGCTCTGGGTGGGCGAGGATGAGAGGGAGAGAGGAGAGAAAGCACACAACTATGGGAAAGAGAAGCAGTCCACTTAGTAACAAGCATTAATGGGATAAGTGTGCGTACAGGTGGAGAGGGAGAGGAGAAGAGAGGAGCTCAGCGCATCATGGGAAGTGTCCCGAAAGTGTAGGCCTATAGCAGCATGACTAAGGGGGGGCTCAGGGCTCCCCTTTATCAAAGAGAAAAGTCTAAAGCCTACACTTAAAATGTGAGGAGGGTGCCTGCCTCTTGTACACAAAGTGAGAGTTGGCTCCACAGGACAGGAGCTTGACAGGGCTCTGGCTCCCATTCTACTTTTAGAGACTCTAGGAACCACAAGGAACCCTGCACCCTACACCACACATGTCATAGAGCCAAGAAAACAACCGTGTGTCTCTGACACCATCTATTTGACATAATATCTAATGGCCAAAGATGTATGATGTTGCCAACCTCAAAATAATCCAAGATGGATCCCAATTATCATTGTGAGAATGACTGAGAATGCATAAGCGATCTGACTCTTATTCATACCCAAATACTCAAATGCTAAAAATGCTCTTCCTTCTCTCTATCCATCTTCCTTGCCACTAAATGTTAATGGCTGAGGAAATCGATGAGCACAGATTTATAGGTCACCCTTTTAATGGGAGTAATTACTCTACCAAATACTGAGGGTCTCATGGTACAGACTCATGAACTATTCAGGCTCAATGGTTTGCTTTTCCCCTTCTCTTCCAAACTGCCATTTTGGCAATCGGGTGAAGCGAACATCATTATAAAATTCTGTCAAAATGGCAACAGTAATGGGAAGGATTATGGTTGAGTCCCTGTGGGTGTGTGCATGTGGGTTGGACCTTCAGAAACTGGAGCTGCACGATGGCCTTTTCCTTGGGGCAAGGACACACACACACACACACACACACACACACACACAGAGGGTAAAATGCTGAAGAAAACTTACATTTCTGGTGGCCAAGCACTGGTCTCCCAGGAGCTGTTTTGTTTCTAGCTTTTAACAGGTGGGGCTTTCCTAGCAGGAGATCTGTTGGCCAATATCTTGCAGCAAAGAGCCACAGAAAAACACAGCAAAGTCTTTCATGGAAGCAGAAAGACCGAGTTTGAAAGGAGGGAATTGTTAATTGGCTGCCCTCCCAGTTGAGCACGGATCTTACTAGTCACTGACTTGGCAACCGTGTTGTTGTTGTTAAGAGGATTGTTTTGAATGAATGGGAATTAATATGTAGCTTCACTGAGAATGACCCTTCATCTGTTTGTTTTTTACAAAGTGGTTGTTTACCACAGTTCTGTGCAACACGTAATAAAGTATGATAAGACACTGCCTTTTCTGTTCTTCTGCAGCAGACTTCACTTGCCAAACTGATGCTATTTTGATGCTATTTTCAATGGGAGGATACTGCGTCCTCTCCCGCCCACATCTGAATCTGCTTTAATACCTTGGCTCATCCCTTATCCTTCATCCCTTTCTTTTTCCTCCTCTGCGCTCCCATGAAACAAAATAAAGAGGAATGTAGGACAAAGTCTCTGCAGGCTGCTCTTAAAGGGATGCCCTTGTTCCTGCTCCACTTCCGTTCTATTTATTGCCTCTCTCGATCCCTCCCTGTCACACATACAAACCATTACATGCACGCACTTGCACAGTCACGTTTACTGGAAAAAGCGCACACATGTATAGAGGAGCACAAACTAAATTTTGTCTCTGTCTAAGAGGCCTCATCAGCAGCGTCCTGTGCCCGTAACTCTATCATTTGTGCGATCAATGTCAGCACTGAAAAAAGAAACAATGCCTGATGACTAATTAATTGGGTAAGGTGAGAAATACGGCCGAGCAGTGAGACAAGCTTGGCAGACTTTGTAACAATGAGGGTAACCTATATAAGGACCTCTCCTCCTTGGGGTGTTAGGTCTGGATGGAGTACCGAAGTCGCCGCGTGGATCAGAGAAGATCATGTAAGACCTAAGTTGACAGCATTACCAGACGTGGCTTCAGATTTAGATCCACAAAATGTGATCGTAAGAAATTACTCATTTTAAAACCAAACATCCAGCAATTTTCAAAATTCCCTCCAATTTATTCCTCTCCGCCACACTTTTAAGGGAGATTTTCTCTTTCTAAATGAGTGAGTCATTATCAACATTTGCTCTGACAAAATGAAATATCAACTTCACACTCATAGATGATGAGTGTTATGGAACATCTCTGCTCTGTTTTATGATTATGGAGCCTCTCCCTGTGGACCGCAAAAATTAAGCTTTTCAATTACTTTTGATATCTGAGCTGTGAATGGTTTGTCCGGAGTCCTGCTTAGCTCACATGTGGTGAAGATGTACGTTAGTGTGATGGTATAACATGTTAGCCCTAGAGTATTATTACGCTGGCTGCCACTCACTCTGGTAAATGCAGATTCAGTGCAGGGAAACACTGGTTGAAGTGTAATGAAAGAAATTATCAGAGAGATTAGCACTGCACACTGACTGGTCCAACTTCTTTGTTTATCAAAGTCACCATGGCAATATAAAGGCCATTTACTGTTGCAGTGGCCTGATATCCCCCATGGTGGAAGGTGTATTTTTAGACCACAGAATGAGCCACTCTCAAAACAATCAGTTTACATAATAAATGCCAGATGAAATTGAAATGATTTAAGTGGCTCTGTGGCTTTTTTTGGAATTTCTAGCCACAGTGTCAATTCATGTTAGCTCCTTCAGCTTCCACTCAGATCGTTCTATTATTCAGCCATAAAAAGTGACACAATTGTATGACATCTGTTGTCAAATGCTCCTGAATGAATTTATACCACTTTCGATTTATACCAAAATGTACTTGATTATTTTGTGAGACTGCAACTGGACCTCATATGTAATGACGAACAGCTGGAAACAGCAGGAAAACATGGTATTTTGTACCCCCCCACCATGGTTACCAAATTATTTTGCATAATTACATTCATTGCAAATTGCTTTAACAGTCCCCATGAACAGCACACGGATAATAATTTAATAGTAATTCAGCTTTTGAATTTCTGCTAAAATAACACCAGTCAAAACACATTGATCCAAAAGAGATAATGCGTCAGTTTGAACCTCACCAAACGATGTGAAGACTCCTCTAAAGTACTAAACTGATTAGTTTCCTATCATCATGTTCAGTTTAAAATCATTTACTTTAACTTTTACTGTCCCAGTGCTGTGATGAACTCAAAAGCCAGCTTGAAAGTGCAGTTTTTATATTTAGATAAGAACGAAAATGAATGTTAAGAATTCTGCTGTAGAATAAATTAATGATTTGAACTCTAGACATGTTGAGTCCTAAGAGATAGATTCATATTTATAATGGATTAGGAGTTGTTATAATTACTTAATTAATACAAATTGTAAATGTATTTTTGTGCTGATTGAGTTTTCTTTTTTTTTATAAAATGACCTGAAATTAGAACAAATAAAACCTAGCACCACCAACTTCATTCGCTTGACAACGTTAATCACTGTGCTGATATGGACTTACTCTTTTTGCATGTGGCGCATAAGCACAGCTTTTATCTCTTAATTGGTTTGTACTCAAAAGAGGAGCGATGTGATGTGTGTAGTCTAGCTATTGTACTGTAGCACTGGCCTCTGAATAAATTACCCATAAAGTAATCTGACATTCCTCTTGCAAAGATGTAGCTCCTTTTATTTTTATTTTTTCTTTCTTTATTTTCAAACATGCTGTTATTGTTGTGCTATTTTCACTCACAAACTACTCCTTTAGACTCTAAAATAAATAACGCCTTTGTAGAGGAAACGCTTGAAGCGAATCTGAATGCAAGTAATTTGCATTCAGATTAACAAAAAATTTAGTTATCTATTTTTAGCCTCCCCGAAGACGTTTTATTTGCTCATTGCCCTTCTAGGTTCTAAAGAATTTCTTATTTTAGTAATGGTGCCTTGACCTAAATCAATCATTTAAGTTCTAACCTGGCCTTCTTTCAGCTTCACAGACCCCTCCCTCCCTGCTGTGTCCCTTACATATACACGCACTACGCTCAGGAGAAACACTGCATGTAAGCCAGACATTTAGTTACTGTGCTCAAATCACATTCTAAATGCATATTCTTCTTGGGTTGTGGGTTGTATGTTGATTGTATAGGGACGCTTGAATGCTAACAAATGAGACTATGAATTTGTAACTACATTCCAAGATGCTTATTAGCTTACTAGAGCAGTAAGACATTAGTGAGATATGAAGAATGACTCAGAGTTGGTCGTTGTGAGCGTTAGTCAAGCTGGCAGCAGTGTGTTGTTGTTATTGTTTTCTCAGGGGGCAAACTTGCTGTTGCTCCTGCAGCTAGCCAAGGTCATGTGCGGGCTAACGGACGGCTGGCTCCTACTGACTGACTGAAGGTGTTCAGAACTATTTTTAGACCATCATCATCATCATGAACGTGCTCCTTTGCCCTTGTGAACAAATGAGTTTTACCTTTCTGGTTGCGTTTTCCAGAGGCAGAGCTCCTGGTCACC
Organism: Gadopsis marmoratus; assembly: GCA_036023855.1. Taxonomy (NCBI): domain Eukaryota; kingdom Metazoa; phylum Chordata; class Actinopteri; order Centrarchiformes; family Percichthyidae; genus Gadopsis; species Gadopsis marmoratus. The sequence continues at coordinate 20,451 of JAVQJF010023663.1, read as the reverse complement.
GGAGGTTGACGTGGGGAAACATTTCATGTCCTGAAATAGATGCACGTGCTCTGCAGCCTTCCCTCAGGCGATCGCTGTTCTCGTGTGTATGTGTGTATGTGTGTATGTGTGTGTGTGTGTGTGTGTGTGTGTGTGTGCGCGCGTGTGTGTACATGTGTGTATGTTGGTGCTATCTTTGCTAATAGGCAGAGTGTGGTTTAGAAGGACTGGCGTGGGCTTAGGCATTCACTAAGTCAATCATAAGAAGACTAGAGTTTATCAAAGACTCCCAGGAATCTCCAGACAATTTCCATGTGGCCTAAAACTAGCATTGTGTCATATATATATATATATATATTACACAAATTGTCTTCAGTACCTCTGGGAGCTTGGTCCCCCTCCCTATTCACTTTGTTGCTTTCACATCTTCCCCTCTTCCTCTCCCTCTTATTGTCACTACCTCTCTTCTCTCCCTGTCTCTTTTATCGCCCCGTGTCTTGGTGCTGTCTTTCTTTCTCTCAGTCTCTCTTTCTCGTTCTCTCTCTCCTCTCCTCTTCCTGTCAGGCAGCATGGTGTAACCCCAGGCTGTGCCAGGGCTTAAAGGAGTAATAAGAACTGTGGTGGGCAGATCTATTTTCTGCAGGACACTGTCAGCATGTGGCCAGGAATCCCTTGTGATTGTGTGTGAAGTGACATTGAGAGCCTGAGTCAGGATTTTGTCTCATCTGACATGCTCTTTGTGTAGGAAAGAGACACAGACGGTGGGACACTAGAACAGAAACACCCATACAGTGTAAAGAAACCCAATAAAATGGCCCTGCAATATATAACAGACTTCAGAAGCTTATAATGCTCAGTCTTCAGTTCAGACTCTACCAGTGAGGAGATGAGTGAACTATAGGGTGCGAGATTGGACACAAATTCTGGTTACACATTACGTCCTGCACTGAAACTGACTCTAGTGGCTTATTTACCCATGCAGCAGACATTAGCATTTATTTGGAGTTGTATTTCTGGTCACTTGATGAATGTAAGTTTAATATTCATTCTTTTTTTTTTTTTTCTGTTTGTCTCCAAACAACTCGTAAGGGAGATGGATATCTGGGTGTTTAGCTGCTAAATGCTCCATTATATTAACCAGGAAGTTGCTAACTTTGTCTGTCTGTTTTACAGAGCTTTTTAGATGAAAACAGCTGCCTGCTGTGGCTGGAAATAGGATGATGAGAGCAGTGAGAAAACCAAAACAATGAGCTGAAAGATGCTAAAATACCTGGTAGAGCTGGTCGAGTGATAATTCACTGTGGGTTTGTCACTATGACTGACACCTTTCACGTTATTCATTTTTCCAGTCAGTATAAGATTTTTGATTTAGTACAGTTTTAGATTAAACTATTTTTATGTGGTTTGAAACCCATTCAGCAGCTCCACAATAACAGACTGTATGAACCTCTCCCACCGTTGAACTCTTAATTTCCTATTGTGCTTGTGAGCTTAAAAGAGAAACCATAGGTCTGCCTGATGTGTCTTCCCACTACTTTAGTTAATGATGAGCTTTACTATCAAATAATGATTATAAAAAATGACTAAATGAAAGCTGAGTGTAGCCCATTGTGTTAAATTAAATGAATAATGCAAAATCAAGACAAATTCAATGCACTGCTCATCCCCTGCTGTGTCCCCATGCTCTCTGTGTATTATTGAGAATGCGTTGGGTCACGTGACTGTAGATGAGCGATTATTCAGAATTGGGCCAGAGCTGTGCCCAAGGGGAAATGCCACAGTGACCACTCCAAATGGTGTCTTCAGTGTGCACCATCTGTGTGTAGGCTAAGTGTATTTTTATTAGAGTTTGTGTGTGTGTGTGTTTGTTTATTTTTTATAAACAGGTTTGTTTTATCACCCTTGCCCTGGTGCCTAGAGAATCGTGTGGAAATGCCCATTGAGAGTATTTAAACCAGATCAATGTTAACCCCTTCAAGCGGTCAGATGCGAATTAACCTCTGTCAGACGTTTGATGGCACTGCATGAGAAAATGCCTTTTAACCAAATAAAATCACTTTTTTTTTTTCACAATGGCTGCATGAGCCAGACTCATTCTAATCATCTTAAAGATCACATCAGTCCTTAGGATATGCTAGAGACAGACCACACACTCATGAATTAGAAGTTGGATCATCCTCTTGGAGCAATACGTCTTCTCTGGCATGTCTGTACTCAGTCATCCATTGTAATGAATCGTCATGTGATAAAATCTTCGATGTTAACCTGGAAGATAATTAAGCCTCACTCTTTTCTATGTCTGGAGGTTCTCATTATGCAGTAAACTTGATTCTTGATCTCACACTGTGCCCCTATGGGCTCTGTGCATACAAATGTATACTTATATATGTGTATATATATATATAGTGTGTACTCTTATAATGGCTTTGTGTGTGTTCCCTTGCCAGTCTATACATTCCCAAAGGTGGCCTATAGCCAACCAAACCATAATGCATATTCTTGTTTTTCCCACTGTGGGATTTCCTCATTACTCGGGAGTAAATTGCTATAGGCCCATGACCAAGTGAAGAATGGTGTGGGCACACTGCCTATTATTGCTTTTGTTGAGAGCACCCAATAGCTAATGGTTGATCATCACAAGGTAAACATGAAGATGGATTATATGACAGACCAGACAGATCACAACTCATTTATCATCGTCTGCCTTTTTTTAAGACACCGACTTGCTACTGCTCTCTGTTAAATGGAGAGAGTGATGCAGTCTCTTTCTCTGTGTGGAGTTTCTGTCATATGAGGAAAGATCTGTTGGAATATTTGTGTTTGACAGGCGCTGAATAACTTATGCATGCTGAGTGTACTGTCACATTAAAGCGACTGTTCTTAACTATCAATTTCAGGTTGTTTTTTTCAGCTGTTACTTTCATCTATGTGTGATTGACTCTACAACAAAGTCTTTTATCTGGGTCTATGACCCCCTAGGGCTTAGAAGAGGAATTGCCGTGTCAGTGAAGCTCAAAGGCAAATCACTAAACTGGTATCAAATTTGTATTAATTATACCATTTTTGTAAAAGTTTTTTAATCCTATGGTTTGTTCAAAATAATTTACATTCACAGACAAAATATTTAAATGCCAAACAGTGGTCTTTGCCGTTTGACCATGGCAGCTTCGTTTTGGCTGTTGTTACCATAGGACAGTTACTTATCACACCTGTGAGCTGAACTGAGGAAAGGTGATCAGGATCAGGCCATGTATGCACAACTGAAGAAAAAATAGGACAGGTTACATCATAAAATTATTATTATCCTGGTATGTTGGTGCAATCACATTGTGATGATGGGATAATGTCTTGCTATTGTTTGACCAGATTCTGTTGGCTGAATTAATTACTCCAAATAACCTGACAAACAAAATGAGATACTGACGTTTTGCTGAGTTCTGTCTGATGCATTGCATAACAGTGGAATAGAGTTCATCACATTCAGCATAAGTTTGATTTTACATCTATAAAGCATATAGTGACATATTGGAAATATATTCTTTTTGTGATATTGAATTCACTCATATCACCTAGTCAGACTGGTATGCCAATTTTGTATACCAACTGTTAAAACAAAGAAACAAACATAAAAAGCCTATAAAATTACATTCCTGCAATGGAAATTTAAGGGGGGGGGTCCCCAATATTTCGAAAGAGATAGGAGACCCTTCTCTAATGTATCAGTTCATGAATGTTTAACCTTGTAATAAAAATGTTCTTTCTCTCTCTGTTCTCTAGTCCTATAGAATCCTGCCAGAACTTCTACAAAGATTTCACGTTGCAGATCGATATGGCCTTCAACGTCTTCTTCCTCCTTTACTTTGGTCTGCGGGTAAGTTGGCGCATGTGCATGCATGCTCACACATGCACACTCACACGTGCACACAAGCATGCACTCACTCATTCACGCGTACACTGACATACAGTATGTACATTTACAGACATGCTGTTAAACACACTGGAAGGCACCATTTTACATACATTAACATCTGAACATTAGCATTAGCATTCTACAAAAAGTTCTTTCATGCTTCTTATTTTCAATCTCATTAATGCACCACATCCCAGTATATTGATTTTTATTTTCTTTTTACATTTTTGTTAAATGATGAAGAATTTTCATTTTGAAATAAGTAAGTTTTGGGGGAAAAAAGGGTAATAATTTGAGACACGATATTTTTACAAGATGACCAACAACACTCATACACAGGCCGACACCATCTAAGTCCACCTTTGAATATTCTCACAGCATGCCTTTAGATCCAACTGACAATGTTGCTAGCGTGGCTGTCATGCCAGAGCAGCATTCCAGTGGTGCAAATGCAAGCCTGACATCCAGAATGAATGAATAAATGAACTCATAAGCTGCTTACCCCACCAACCATTCGCATGACTCAGCAAGTGGAGTGAAGCTTTTGTCATTCTATACAGCATGTCAGTGAAACCAATGAAAGACACAGTTTGAATGGTGGGCTGTGGTGGTGTTTTGTATAACATTTAAATTCAAACTGTCATTTCGGATGCCGTCCCCCTGTTTCTTTTGACAGTTTATAGCAGCCAATGATAAGCTGTGGTTCTGGCTGGAGGTCAACTCAGTGGTCGACTTCTTCACTGTTCCTCCTGTGTTTGTCTCTGTCTACTTAAACAGAAGCTGGCTTGGTAAGTGTACATATCTCTTTTAGCTGTTTCTTTCTATCTCACTTTGACACCCTCCATTTCATAAATCCACCCTCACTCTATAGCCTCGTCTTTTCTTGCTTTCTTTCACCATTTTTCATCATATTTTCTTCTCTTCTCCTATGTCCTAGAACTCCTCTTTATCTTTTTACTTTTGTTACCCTCTATCTTCACGTCACCCCTCCTTTATCACTCTCTGTCTCTCCCTCTGCCTCCCAGTCCCCCTTCTGTCTGTCCATTACTAGGAGTGGGTCTCCGAGGCCCTCTTGCTCTGGGCTGCAGTCAACTTTCCCTTCATTGAAAGTGACAGGATTGGGTTCCTCTGATATTTCAGGGAGCACAGACACAGCAGAGTGGATGGGCTAATGCGAGCGAGAGTCTCTCAGAATCGGGCCGTGGTCCTGTGTGTGTGTGTGTGTGTGTGTGTGTGTGTGTGTAAGCGCTTGGGCTTCAGACTCATTGGTAATTGTCATGTTGAGGCGTTGCACCTGGAATACCGCACAGTGGTTCATAACTGCCATCTAATGGGCTCATTCACTCTCACACAAAAAAATGCACAGGCAAGAGCATGTGTTATACACATACACATACATACGCATACACACACACACACACACACACTCTTGCATGAGCAGGCTGGAAAACACCCTAACCTGAATTACGTAACGACCTACTTTTCTCGGTGCGTTCAGAGTAATGTGGCCTAAATTACACTGCAGTAAAAGGAGTTTTTAGAGGATGTATTCTTTTTCACTGCTACACAAGTTTTAAAACCATATACAAACTGTACATCATTGTCATACTTCATATACGACACTCAGCTAAATGCTAATCCAATGTTTATCTGAGCATGGCGTTGACCCAGTCAGAATAAGTCGGAATGCGAGGCTATTATATTGAATTTAATAAAAAGAGTTGACAGTGAACAGAAATATGAATGCCTATGATGCTAAATACTGACTTCTTCCATATAATATACATTTAACGGAAAATCCTTTGGTTTTCTTTCTCGACATGCATCTTACTTTTGTAGTTTTGGCCAATCACTCCTATCAGTAACAGAGTATTGAAGCAAAAAGATCACACTGTGGTGCTTTTTTGACAATTGCCACTAGATGGCGCTGTGGTAGCACAGCCGCCATTTTGGACTGGAGACACCAATGGGACCGAATGGGACAACAGCACAGAACCTACAGAGGCAAGATGACCGTGGAATAGAATTAATAGTTAATAGTTAATAATTGATTTATTGCTTCAATAAAAATATTCACTAGTTTTAGCTTCTCAAATGTAAGGATGTTTTTCTTTTCAGTGTATAGTATAATTGTAGGTTGTACATCTGTGGGTTTGGGGGTTGGTCAGACAAAAATAAGATTTTTGAAGACATCACCTTGTGCACTGGGAAACTGTGGTCAGCATTTTTTTTACTTTACATGAACCAAAATATTAATCAATGAATCAAGAGAATCATCAACAGATTATTAATGATTATAACCTGTCTGAATGTTGGACCAGTCATTTCTTGCTCATTTCTGATTTCTGTTAGACTTGCATGTCGTTGAAGTAACCTTGCAGAGTTCCCAGATTTCAGCAATTACTTTGGTTACATCACACCATTATTATAACTGATAGAAATGATCACACACTGTCTATACTGTCAGAGATTTGGAGGTTGTGGAACGGTCTAGCTTCTATCCGACAGTGTATGCTCTTCTTTTTAAATGCCTACTGGAAGCACTTAATCTGTGAAGTAATATAAAACTGTGAAAGTCGGATCTCTGAGGTGATGATGGTTTCTTAAGATGTGTAATGAATTAGATATGGCCAAGTCAAGTAATCTGGTTTCTGGTATTCATGACGTAAGGTGTCCTGATCTCATCCCCAGAAAACCGTGTGTGCACTGGTGAGGATGATGAAAGACTGTGAAATGGTGGTCTGGCTGCTGCCCGACATTCTGTAGTGAATAATTACCTGTGATCATTAAATATCCTGCATCTGGGGTTGATGTGGAAGGCAAACAGGCCTTTTATATACAGTGTGAGTTGTTGTGTATAAATAGCATCTAAGACTGTGAATTCATTGTTTTTCAGAGATGCCCTAGATTCCAGAGATATTAATATGCATATAATTGTATTACTAATATTCTGAGAAGGGAAAAATCTTGAGGACCGTTTTTGCAAGCAAGACATATCAGGTGGCATCTCCTACAAACATTAGATAATGTTTATTTTTGCAGTGTTGGACATATACACCGATCAGCCATAACATTATGACAGACCGGCCTTTGGCACTGTTCACTTGCTGCCTAATATATCCCCCCCACTGACAGGTGCCATTGTAACGAGAAAATCAATGTTCTTCACTTCACCTGTCAGTGGTAAGAAAGTTATTTCTGATCAGTATATACCCACAGACATTAGAGTAACAGAACTCCCACTGGTGTATGTGTACTGATGGTGTGCTAGTCCATGTGTTAAAGGCTGCATAAAGTGTTGTAAAGCCTCAGTTATACAATTAACAGTGTGTAGAACTGTAGCAGGGTTATGGCATGCCCTAGCTTCCAGAATACTAAGGCTGCACTGAACATATCTTAATATTCAGGCTCTGAGGAGTAAGGTCAGGAATCGTGATTAGCTGGATAGAAATGAGGACATACAGTGCCATGTTTTCACAGGAAAATAGGCACATTAATAAGTATCAAAGTCTCAGAAATTGGCAAGATATAGTGCCTTATTCCAGATCTGCTTTCAGATGGTAACTCACATGAAATAAATGACATTGCCACTTCCCTAAAGACTATACGGCTCTGGAAGAAATTAAGAGACCACTGCAAAATTATCAGTTCTCTGGTTATAGGTACACTATGTGTTTGAGCAAAAAGGAACTTTGTAAAATTTGGAGTGGTCTGTTCATTTTTTCCAGAACTGTATATGTCTTCATGCACTTCCACAAGGAAACTTGACAGGGCCATAATAGCTTTCCTAGTACTCGATAGACTAATTGATGGTACTTTCATAATTGGTGCTACTTTCATTAGGTTCAGTATATACTGTCCTTTAACAGACTGTGTTAGAGGAAGCCAGTGTGGTTGTTAAGGATGTGTATTGTGCTCCTCATTCCCAATGGATTAGTTCATCTTTTCTTTCCATTCACTTCTGGGGAATACAAGCCACAGCCAGTGTAATACATCATAATTACAGTACTGCACCTTTCAGCTGTGGTCCTGCATGAGAAAACTGCCGGAAATCCAGTGGAGGTGTACTCGGATTATAAAAAGACTAATAGGGGTCCCCTGCTAGTGTGTTTGCCCACTCTGCACCCGGGGAAGTATATGCTGTATGCATTTCCAGTTATGTTCTCTCTGCTTCTGCAAATTGGACGTTGATTAAGAGGAGGTGTTCCGATGTGCAGCTAATGTATTAGGGCACGCAGAGTTCTTCCTTGGAAAACCTAATTAATCTCTTTTAACTACTTGAACTGAGCATTGCTCCCAAAAGAGTCCTACTAGTGCAGAATTAGCATATTACTGTTTGAAAGATGCTAGTAGCTCTTGTGGCTACTGAGCCCCAACTGAACTTCCCACTTAGCTCCACATTTTTCTCCTTAATCATTAAAACCACAGGGAACTGCAATGTTGGTTCGGATTATTTTTTCGGAATAGAAAGATTTTTGACAATCCATGGCATCGTGAGCTCAATAGATAAGATAAACCTAAGGTGCTGTATTTGATTGTGTATTATTTTCTGATTTTATGGTAGAAACCTAAGCATTGCTGCCTTTGAGAATGTAGAGTACTGGAGTAGCCTTCAGGTATGATTTTGATTCTAAACTGCTACTGCCTCCTTCTGGTGCTTTGGTATACTGTTTGTTGACAATGTGTTCTCCTGCTGAAAGAGGCTTACGGTGCATCTGCCTAATGTGGCCCTTCAGTCACTGGCAGAGAGCCTTCATGTACATTCAAGGGAGGGAAACTAATTTGGGGGAAGTCAAAGCCTCTTTTCTGTAGCCAGGCTCCTCACATGTCAGTGTATCGCATGTTTGAATTATTGTACAGGCAATGATACAATTTACAAAGTTACAGTCTAGGAATAATGTGTTGTCGGTGTTAAAATGTATACTTTTAATATGCATGTGCTGTCGATCCATCATGAATGTCCAGTAAGAACCAGTGCTCCGTGCACTAGCAGAATTTAGTTTGGCGCAGTGTAGCATCGTATAATATAATCCTGGCTGGGTTGACTGTCAGCATTATCCCAGATGAACCATCCCAGACTGCTGATTGATAAAAAGGTCCCAGTGGGCAGCTCTGCCAGAACATGTGACACAGAGGCCGTGCTCTGGCTTGCAAAGCCTCAATGAAGTAAGAGTGGGCATGAACCAGAAAAACCCTTTTTGAATGAGCATCTGGTTGCGTGGCTGTGTGTGCAAGAGGATTTGGCATGTGTGGGGAAGAGATTTTCTCATACGTGAACACGTGTTCAAGGGAGAAGAATTTCATTGAGGGTTTTTCAACACATGTACGCACAAACACACACACACACACACACACATTTGGATTACTATACTCGTGAGGACATTGTATTCACTTATACAACATTCGTTTCTATGTAGGCAAATAAAAGCTTAATGTTGTGGGACCGGATCTTTGTCCCCAGTTGGGAGGTGAGTCCTCAGATGTGATGGTGGGAATGGATATTTGTCCCACAAAATGTTGAAAAAACACACACACACACACACACACACACACACACACACACACGTATGGTATAATACAAACAGAGATGTTTCACACTAATTGGGGAAAAATGCAGTCCCCATCGGCCTCCATCACAGCATCACTCTGTTTTGGTAGAATGTCTAATATTTGTGCTCTGAATTCCAAATTTGCAGAGCAGTTGTTGATGTTACTTTTCAATCTAAAACATGTTCACCATTCATTGTTTGTTTGTTTTTGCCACTCATTTCTGTATATACTTCCAACACAAACGTCCATGCCAGTTTAACAAACATGTATTTTATGACTGAAAAGGAGCAGAGAGAAGAATTACCTGCCCCCTTCTCAAAAAGACATGGACATAGATGGTCTGCCTTTACTTTCGCAACGGCAATTGAGGCATACAGGTGTGGCTTTACTAAAAGTTGGCATGATGAATGCACACGTGTTCATTCTCGCCTCAACTTTCCTCTTTATGTTCTTTGAGAGAGACATTTTTCATGTCTGGCAAACAATTCAAACGGCTTTCCTTCCTGCTTCATGCAAGCGTTTCCCTCCAATCAGGACACTGATAGCATCAAAACCAACTAACATGTCCTGCCAATCAGGGCTGCATTCTGCAGTTGCGTTTCATGTTAAATGTCTAATTATCATTATGATATCCCATGTTTTTTAGGAGTCTGTTCACACTGATATGGGCTAACAAAAATAACATTCATTTTTGTCCAATAGAGTGAAAAATGAAACAATAATTGGCATCTCTCTCTCTCTCTCTCTCTCTCTCGGAAGGGTGTGAGGGAGGGGGCTCAGATGCTGTTTGATGATCTGAGAAACTGACACCATCACTTTTTACACCTTTCAGCTGCTGCTCGATACCATTGTGCTACTAATCAGTTATTTGTACAGTATTAGTGCATACAAGGAATGAATGTGCTAGAAATGTGATAACATCATCAACTACAAGGTTTTACTGCTCTAAAATATTTGGAGGTCATGTTAAAATTCCCATTTAATTTTTAGGATTTCATTGAAGAATGGACCCATAATCTGACAAGTCTTCCCATGTCAGACAAAATCTGATCTTAATGTAGTTGAAATGACCCCAGTCCTGTTACCAGCAGCTCGTTGTTCCCAGTGGAAACGGGACACTGACTTTAGAGTCAGGATTATTGTTATTGTTCTGCACTATTGTCAATTCAACTTCATCTCTAATCCCTGGCAGACTTTTTTGTGGAGACTAAGCTTCACAATGATTAATAGTAAAGCACTAAAAGGGGCATGAGAACATGAGAAAGGTAAATCTGTTTGGGTTGTGAGGATTAAAGGCACTGTAACAAAAATGAAAAAAAAAACCCCACCTATATTAGAGCTGACATTTTGCTCAGAGAGACACAGTCCCTGGAAAGACTGAAATGATCACACAAACAGTATAGTTCTAGCTGTGTGTTTTCGCTCATCTGACCATCGATGTAACAGTATTTATAAGTGCTTCACAAGGAACTTTTAATGTTGGTGTTGTGGTATCGAGAAATATTTGTTTTTTACAGAAAAGTAGAGCCGTGCTTCCTTTTTCTCGTCATTTTCCGGAGGTGCTTTTGAAATACCAGGCCTTTAATACTTTTTAATTACCGACTTTTAATTCCCATCTTGGCAAGAAGAAAAAGGAATTCCTTGCATGGGATTTAGTCTTAAACAATGATTCCTCCCAAGCTGCTCGTGTACCGGCGCACACACAGTGATGCTAATTTGGATACCCTCCGAGAGACGTGGAGGCGAAAGAAGTCCTGCGGTGATCTCTTTCAGAACGGGTACAGGGTGAGGCAGGGCCATCGTGGCCAGGAGGACAAGGAAAGGCAGACAGGACTGTATCATTCAGTGTGGTCCTGTTTACGCATCCTCTCCAACTGGGGTAAGGGCATTAGTTACATGCATTATCTGGAGGTGTGCACAGAATCTTTTTAGTAGCAATCACTTTATAATCCAGATCTTGATATCGTCTCTCGATTGGAGTTGGTTGGTCTTTGAAACATGTTTTTGGTGATGACAAGCATATGACCGCTGTTTTATATTTTCTGGTAGTCAACAGATTGTAGATATCACTTTTTGTCACCCAAACTGACACACACACATTCACATTCCATGGGATCAGTCGTGTTATGTAAAACGACAATGAGGCAGGTGTCGCATTCTTCTGTAATCCCTAAGCGAGCTGCTCTCGGATTCAGACTGAGGCTGATGTAAAGTAGGCCACATAATGTTCCTCCTAACTTGTCTGAATGCATAAATAATTCCAACACATCATCTAGACTAAAGTACGTAGCTTATCTTCTTGTGTGTCACTGACAAAATGTAGCATCATATGGTGCTGTGCTGTGCTTAGGTTCAACATTTGGTTCATACTATGTGACTGAGGTGCTCATACATACTTGTCTACCTGCAGTTGTCTGCCACTCTTTTGTTTCTCTGCTGCCACGGTAAAGATATGAAAGAAAACACCTAGCTTATGGATACATTCGTGAATATGAATCTAATGTGAGATTACCATCAACTGTTCTGTGTGTACTTATGTGCTAATCTCTCTCTTTCTGTGTGTCTGTCATTCCCTTTTTCTCACAGGTTTAAGATTCCTGAGAGCACTGAGATTGATACAGTTCTCTGAAATATTACAGTTCTTGAATATCTTGAAAACAAGGTGAGAATAAAGCTTTCCTCCTTCATTAGCAAGAAGCACATCTAACTACAGTAGCATCTTTACTGTTACTACCACCCCAGTAGATATACAGTATGTAACTGGTTAGCAATCTGTCAAGAAACTGTGGGAACAGTTATGCATATAATGTGCCATCTCAACTATTCTGGGAAAATGTTAATGTAACTCACGTCAGACGATAGGCCCTGCTGTTACTTTCGTGAGCTCACCAATCTCCTTTTTCCTTGTCATTGTGGTCTAAAATCTTTGAGAGTTTTATGGCTCTTCTCCTTCTATCCAGCAATTCCATCAAGCTGGTGAACCTGTGTTCCATCTTCATAAGCACATGGCTCACAGCTGCCGGGTTCATACATTTGGTAAGTGGACAGATGTGAGGGCCGGTGGGATCTAGTGATTAATGAGGCAGTATGGGAGGTAACCCGACTAACTAACTGCTCCAATACAACTGTGACGCGCAGTGCTTTTCAAAATCTAATAGTCTAATTTATTTTTGTCTAAGGATTAGCTGACTAAGGAATGAATTGCAAAAAAGGACATTGTAATGACATTTGTTCACACGCTCCCAAGTAGGGATGCGCTGAACTCGTGGTATCACCCAATATCTAGTACTGATCTGCTCTTTTTTCCCCAAATTTAAAATCTGTATGCCTCACTGTGTGGAACTTAATAGAATATCACTTCCCCGTTCCCTCATTCACTATAAAAAAGATAATAATAGTTTACTCACTAGTGAGCATTGAATTCAAATGTCAGACTCTTATCAATCATCATCTGCATCATCGTTGTCAGCTTTAGAGTCACTCGGCAGTAATTTTCGCATCTGTAACATTGTGGGATTTGTAGCATTAGAGTGCCTGCCAGAGTGCATGCCAAACTTGTTGTTTGTTCCACTGGGAAGATTTTAAGGGCACTATATAGTAGAAACATTTACACACTCAGACACTCAAAGGAATTGGCATAGTAAATAAGGAGTGATGCAAAGTAACATGAGGCCAGAGGCTGCTGTGGCACTATAAATGAGTGGACTGTTTGCAATGGCTGGGTGACTCATAGTGGCGACACCGAGTTGTAATGACCTTGATGAAGGAACTGTATTTAATGTGGATCAGTCTTGTTATGGCCAAGGCCGATCTGCTTAATACGGTTAGTATTGGAGATGGTACCGATTGGTGCATCCTAAGTATGCAGTAGAAAATAAAAAGGGGGTTAGTGATCAACTGTCAGGAGGCAAACAGCCACCAATTCATGTGTAAATAAATCCGCTGTATTTTCGGAAAGATCAGTTCAGACCTTTTCATTTAAGAAATGAAAGGCACCATATAACTGGTAACTGTGAAAGATTTATTCTACAGGAAAGAGACATACTTGTCTCTTGGCTCTGCACTCTAGGACACATAACATGTCTGCAGTCTGACCAGAGTCCTTTATTGTATGACTCCTCTGTCCTCCTTGTTTCCTGTCATTGTTAACTGTTAAACTCTCCAATTAAGGCAAAATGACAAATAAAAAAAAAAAAAATTATTATTGTAATAGTAATTATTATTGTGTGTAAATATGTGTGTCATAATGTACATATATTATACATTGTGTATTTGTAGCTCTGCTCAACAACCCAGTGCCGCATCAAACTGTTTTACCACTAGGTGGTAGCCTAAGCTCAATATAGAGCCAACGTACTGTATGACTTAACAAAGACGAATGCATGAGCACTTGTAGCTGGATTGCTGGATTTAATCAAACTTGATTAAATGGTTTGTCTATGCAAAACCCTGTTTACAAATTGGTGGTTAGGGTGATGTCTAATACTCTCTCACTCCCTCTCCAATTACTGTTTTAGGTGGAAAACTCAGGGGATCCTTGGGAAAACTTCCAGAATTCCCAGTCGCTTTCCTATTGGGAGTGTGTGTACTTGCTGATGGTGACAATGTCTACAGTGGGCTACGGGGATGTCTATGCAAAAACCACCTTGGGGCGCCTGTTCATGGTCTTCTTCATCCTTGGTGGTTTGGTAAAATCAGGCTTTTCTTTCTCCCTTACTCCCCTTGTTTTATCCTAAATCCTGCCTGCCCCCATCATTAGACTTTTAGTGATAGATTAAATTATAAAACGAATTTAAATACTAGTTTTAATATGTATATTTTAGCATACTGTTGTTTTTATCATGTTAGAACTGTGTTGCCTGTACCAGTTGATGTTATTTCTTTGTGATAGTGTATTTGTATCCTTCTGTTTAGCCTACTGTATCTTGTCTACTGTAATTACAGTACCATGTGCTCCTCGGTCCCGTTCCCCTTTTGTGTCATTCCCGTATTTGTTTGATTAGAGTATAAGCTTTGGTCTGATAATGTTGTTACTGTTCTCTTAAAAGCAGTTGCGGTTTCAGGACACCCTTCCTTCCGTGTCTCTTCCCACAATTCCAACAAACACAGGGGCAGGGAGATGAGGCTTAGGCCAGCCTGACTGTTACCATAGCAACAACAGCCTCCCACTCCCTCCCTCTCACCGTCCTCTGATCTAGCGTCCTGTTGGGCTGCCACTAGTACAAACACGGGTGCACACACCTGCAAGCACTCGTACACAAGCACACACATACTGAAGACCTTGCCTCCTCCATCTTCTCTTACAAAAAATGGAGGATCTAGCCAAGTCACAGTTACTGTATTCTGTATTTGGACATCTATCACTGCACTGATGACCTGCAGCTGTGTGGCTGTATACTGTGTTGTGGCCATGGTGATAGGTTATGTGTTTTTTCTCAGTGCTGAGAGCTCTGGAAGTCTTTAGGCTAGTACCTCAGCCTGCTTCCTATCATCAGCAGTGGCTAAATAATGACTTCAGGCTGGAGATATTTTAAAGCCAGGGATCATATTAAACTCACGTCATTTCACATTACTCCTGGTCAATGTATAAGTACACTATCCAAGCAGGATTTAAGTATGTATTTACAAGGGCAAGGGCACCTCTTTGTTTCCTTTTGTCGATGTAAGCCTAGATGAGTAGTGTCAGTGAGCACCCCATTGTTAGTTGGTAAATGTAAAGACAACCCTGTGCTAGGACAGCCGGCTGTGAAACTTTGCAAAATGCATCCAGCTCATTTTCCAACCCAACAAATGAGTCTTAATGTGTTTTGCAGCTGTGGACCATCAGGTGGGCCTATTCAAATCAACCTGCCAGATCATCTGTGTTTGTTGGACAAAACATGGCACATAGGTTTTTTTTTCTCCTTCAGGCTTTAAAACTATCCAGAGAGGTTTTGGGTGCTATCACAGTCTGACTATTCACCAGCTGTGACAAAATTCTTGCCCACTAACCAAACCTGTCCCTAAACCTTTACCTTTACAAACTGGGGCTATTTGTTTTCACAACAGCAAAAACAAGATTTCTTTTTGGTATATGAAGATCACTATTATTTTTATGAAGTTTAGCCCTCAGAAATCTGGATTAATGCACCAGAGTCCCCACCACCCACTCTGCAACATAGTCTCTTTTTTAGTCTCTTCTTCTGTCTTCTATCTTTTCCTTAGGCCATGTTTGCCAGCTACGTCCCTGAAATCATAGAGTTAATAGGAAACCGCAAGAAATATGGTGGTTCCTATAGTGCGGTTAATGGGAGAAAGTAAGTATTCCAGATGGTTCTGCTGTTTTTCTGTGTGCGGTAGAACCCTCTCTGCATGCCTTTTTCTTTTTTCTGTTCCATGCATGTAGGCCATGTTTGCTCGCTACGTGCCAGAAATTGCTGCTCTCATCCTTAATCGGAAGAAATACGGAGGGAGTTATAACTCGACACGAGGCAGAAAGTAAGTTGAAATCCAGACAAGGTGTGGTTGTGTGACTCAAATGCGCCCCCCCCTGAAGTTTATAGTTACTGGGGGTTAGTTAACTTGACTTTTTTAGAACAATAAAGTTACTTTATAATGTCACACTGCGTGACTGGAGACCTTGGCCATTAGGACACACGCGTCTATGCCCCTTTACTCTCTCTTCTACTCTGTCTCTCTCTCTGTCTGTCCTGTCTCTTCCTCCTTCTTTCTGTGTCTACCTTTTTCTATATCTGACTATCTGTCTTTCACTCAGAGCTGAAGTCATTTGTGTGCCGTTCATTTTCTTTGTCCTCCTTGAAACATCCTGTGTTGCGCTTTAATTTAATATGGAAAATAGAGCTTTCATGACTACTACACTCAAGACTTACTAACCTGTGGTGCTTCTGTGCGTATGCACTATGTGTTGTGTTATTTCTTAGTCTATTCAGAACCAGTCCTTCATTGATACAGTCTTGCCTATAGAGATGAATTAGTACACAATCCATCAAAATGAAAGAAAATGGTCATGAAACCCCTACTATCCGCTGTAAAGGATTTTTTCCCCCACAAGAAAATAGAAAGACTTAAACATCTGCAAGTGCATTATTATTGGTGGTCTTGTTAAGCATCATCAATCTCAATGACCATTGCAGGATATGATTTCTTTTCTTGTATAATTTTTGCTTGACTTTGTGTTGCATGTTTTATGGAATTACTTTTTCTTTAACTGCATCACTTCTGGCATGTCCTCCATGACCTGCAGTCTTGTGGTTTTTTTCATTGATTACAAACTCCATGAAAAAGCCACCTTCCTGTTGTCTGTCACCGCTAGCCCATCGCATTATCAATGCTTGACATAACTCTGGCCCTGATCTTCAGTCAGTCAGATCCCACACCCTGAATGCTGGATGCCTCGCTCCCATTGGAGGCTCTCAATTGCTTTTGGCTTGCTTTGCCTGCTTGGTTCTTGGCGCTCACCTGGTTCTCGTATTTGTGTGGTGATGGAGTTTGTCTCTAGAGGCACTTTTTAGTTATGTGTATGTGTAATTGGCCTCTCACTGCAGAGGTTCCAGTGCACTGTCAAGTATGTGTGACACTGTGGTCATTTTACTGTTTGTACAGGATCACCACAGTTCTTATTGTGCAGTACTGTTCCCCTCTGCTCGTGGCTCAAACCTTACTGATATTCAGCACACAGATTTATTTTAATCCAAATGTGTTGTGTCCAGAACAGGGAGGGTAGACTACTTCTTCTATTTTCTAATTTTCCTGTCTGACACTCAACATCTACTACTCCTACGTCTCTTTCTCACTCCGTTTCTGCTTTCCAATCCTTCTCCCATCGGTTTCAGTCACTCTGTTCAGCTGGGCAGATTCTTGGGAGTCAGCAGTAGAACGAGGCATTATATAAAAAAAAAGCCTTTGTTGGATAATGTTTTCCCGTCATTGAGATAAGATTGATGAAATGTTATGTTTGGCCAGTGACCTTAGCCCAGACTCTCAGATGGCTGTTGAGAGAAGCCCTTGTCAAAACTGAGGATAGCTTCTCCCAAATGCTTTATTTTCTTCTTCCATTCTCCCCCTTCCATTTCTCTTTCTGGTTAGACATACAGTGCAAAACACATGGTAACAATCAGAAGATACCCACCAAACACACAGGCTTAGAGTGGCACCAGGCTTTTTGCATAATCATTTAGATATGTATGTGTTTACATGTATTGGACCTGACACATAGTCAAAACCGGATTGTCATGTGGGTTTGCCATCGGGGTTCAGTCCTTTAGCAGCTGTCAGCACTAAAAAAAAGTCGATCATGGAAATGAGATTAGGAGATTACAAGTATCCGACTGATTACAGAGCTCACAAACAATGAGGTCATAATACATTGTGAACTATTTTAAATACAACCCTTATTTGATCTCGCCTGGCCGCTGTCATTTGAAACAGGCCTTGAAGGTTATTTGGAAGTGAGAGGGACTCACATTGGATCCATACTGAATTTCTGTTTCATGATGCTAGTGTTGCTTATAGTACCCTGTGCAGTGTAGCATACACCCGTGAGCGCAGTGACAGTACTCAGCCTGTGTATGCTGATATAATAATGACAAGTGTTGCATTGTGTTGGCGCCCACTGCACTTGGGGCTCTGTGGTTTCCATTATGGCTCCATGGTTTCCATTAGCCCCAACTTCAACAGAGGGGTTGGCATGGAAACTGGGTTCAACCCTGGCTGAACTCTGACACGCACCTTTGAAAGTCCTCTGTAAAGGTCCCGCAGGCCCAGAGACTCATACACTGTCCGACATGAAAACGCACGCGCTTACATAATGGTAAAACACACATCCGGCTGAGTTTCTAAAGAATCTGCTTAGTTCTTTAGAACCATAAAGAAACAGTGCGCTATATTTCCCTGCACACTTCATTTTGTTAAGCTTCTAGTGACTACACATGGCCTTGTTGATTGTTGTCACTGATTGCAGGAGATGCAATTTAACTTAATATTGTTGCCTAAAATGTCCCTGAATGGCCGTACAAAAAATAAAATGTGAATTAAGTTGTATAAATTGCAACGTTTTGACAGTGATTCTTGCAGTAAGTTTCATCACTGACCTAAGGATTAGAGCAGTACCAAGTGAGTGACCTCTGTTGCTGATGTTTGAGCTCTGTTTGTTCACTTTGTATTCCGTGCATCCCAAATGACATCCTGGGATGTTTCCTGACTGCTTGTTTTGTGTGCATGCTCTGTAATACCCCTTTGCATTTAATGTGATTGTGTGCCACACTTCTTTTGGGTTGATGTGTATGGTTTTTTTTGTATAAAAGTGCTTTTTTTTTTGTTTGATTTTTTAATTATGTCTATAGTTTAAGCTGTACTGTACAATCAGGGTAACCAGAGGGAGGGTATTTGTTCATGAAGCAATTATAAATGGTTGGATTATCTGTGATTTCCTTTTTTATTTCCTATTTAACTACCCAATGATCTCAGTGTTCAATTTGATGCCACATTTGGCATGCGGAAAGGAGGAAAGCTCAAATTAGTGGCTTTTTCAGGGGAAAAACTAAGCTTAAAACATAAGGAAAAAAGTTCTACTTTGCTGACAAATCGCCTACTCAGGGCCAAAGACAGCACTACATGCGCTTCTGGCAACGTGTGAATGTTTTCCTGTGTACATGCATTTACAAGTGTCTGAGATTCATAACCTAATGTTGAATCCACACAAATCAAATAATACGCCATATAAATCTGTATATTCCCTCTGCCTTTGGAGAAGGGAATCTGGATACTGAGACTAGGAAAACATGACTGGTGTTTTTTTGTCTCTTGAAATGAGAGACATCGTGTGCCAAATCCTGCTGGCTGCCCACAGACATCTCAGCTCATCAGCTTGTAAGACCACACGGCCCTTTGCTCAACTCTGGCCAACCATGCAATCACGGCTGCTCATTAGATTCCCTTAAAGGACAGAGGCGACATCTGTGAAGCCCATTATGTCCTGCAACATCCACAAACTGCCATTCTCTCAATATGTCTGTCACATTACTTTGCCAAGTCCACTTCAGTTCAGCCCTACCCGGTACATCTGGAACAGGATAGGAGAACACTTAGTGATCTGGACTATGGTTCTCATCAAACATCAATAAATATCTCTGTTTCCTTTAAACCTGCCAAACTGAGTCAGATATCTGTCGTGCTCTATACAATTCTAGACGTCAAGGTTAATGTGTTAGCCAGAGCTTCCTTCTTGTGTATAAGAGCATTATAATGGATTGAAGGAAACACATCTAGTTTGATTTTAAGAATTTGAACTGTGAATAAATATGACCACAGTATTTTTTATGTTTTCATTTAAGAAAGAGTAACCTAATACTCATTGTGTTAAATGCAAAGTTGTCCAGTACCCAGGTACTCCAAACTAAAGTGGTTAATTTTGTCTCCTGGCACATCGTGTAGTGGATAAGGCCATTGTCATTACACAGATTGCCTTACAGGTCTCTATAGGGTAATTAGGGTGTCTGCCGAGTGTCCACACGAATCCATGTCAATATAAGGGCTGGATTCTACTTAGCATGTTTGGATTTCTCATTTAGGGGTTTGGCAAGGAGGGTGAAGGGTAGCGCAACTTACCACAGTGCGAATGAAGCGCATAAAGTGTCTCAAATCCACTAGATTAATGTGATTAAATTGCTCATCATAACCATATCTTGCTTGAATACTGCTATTTACAGTGTTATAAGCATTGATTTCCAAGCATTTTTAATAATAACTTCTCCTACTTTATTAAATGACTTATAACAGTGCTATAATAACATTAAAGGCGTAATGAATTTTAAAGAAAATAAATTGAGCAAATATAACATTTTCATTCACAGTGACCGATACATGATGCAGGAATTGACATGATTTCTCTCAGTTTGGCGGCTGTGGCTGAGGGGGTAGTGCGGTCGTCCATTAACCTCACGGTTGGTGGTTCGATCCCAGCTCCCGCTGTCCGCATGTCGAAGTGTCCCTGGGCAAGACACTGAACCCCGAGT